>WMED01023189.1:243-11502 GCA_019650415.1 Pipa parva
AACCTGCCATTTTTGCCAAGCTTGCTGTTGCTGGAGATGTGTCCTATTTTTACACCATGGAAGATGCTGTTTCTCTCTCTCTCTCTCTCTCTGGTGGGTAGCGGTAGCATGAGTAATGCTAGATGGCATCTTGCAGTTAGCACCTATTGTTATTCATTCATTATTAGGCTGTAATGTGTAAACTATACATGACATATTTTTATTCACTTGCTATTTGATGTACTTTCATTTTAGCTCCATGCAAGGTCCTTTGATCCTTAAATGACATAAAAATAATATCCCTATACTAAAGGAAATGTTATCAAATCCATTCTGTTATGCTTATCCTTACATGTTAACCCTTGTTTTGTTACATTCCCTGGCCCTTTTGTTTCACCAGCTAGTTAGTGATGTTTAACCATGTGACATTTTGTCTAATATGACCATCTATGCAAAGCATTCATTGTGTATTTGTGGGTTATTGTTAATAATTCCACAAAACTCAAAACATTTGCAGATTTGTCAGCGTCACTGATTAGCTTACCATTGGAAGGCTTTTTTTGTATTTTTTTTTTTTCATTTGGTGATTTTCAACTTTTTCTTGTGTTATTGTATAATTCTTTTTTTAATATTAAAGGTCAGTCATATCTTAGATTTTGAAAAGTGTGTGTTTTTTTTTTTAATTCTCATATCTTTCATTCTTACAATGTTATGCGGACCTTTGTTACTTCCAAATTAATTTTTTTGGAATAATTTCAGTCACATCTATATTTATTTCAGCATCTCAGCTATTCCGTGGGCAGGTAATTTTAGACCGTCCTGCTGATATTTTGTTTACTTTATACTGTAACCTATATCCTGCATACAGTTTCCTCCTGAATGCTAAAAGGGGAAAGTATGTGTTATAATTAATACATATGCCATGTTTGTTAAATCTAGAAAATTCTAAATCTTCCGAAATGTAGTTCTGTTTGATAATATAAAATAGATAACTAAACTACAGAACTGTGATGCTCATGGAGTTTCAATGTAAGGAAATATTACAAATGTTTCATTTATTTATAATAATAATTTATTATAATAATAATATGCACCTTAGCAAACAATTATAATACACAAGTGAATGGAATATTTACATAAATTTGTCATTGTCTGGCATCATTAGCTAATCTACATCAAAAGACCTAACCATTGAAAAATAAGAAACCCACTATCCTTTTTAAAGATTTTATATAATCCCTTATTTCTTGTTCATTATTGTTTCATAACACTACGTAATAAAATGACCAGACTTTAAGTAAAAAAAACAAACTTTTGTAGTATAAGAAATTTGATATCCCTACAGGGAAATGTGAACACATGCAACAATAAGGGATTTAAGGCCTTTCTTATTAATTTGGTCAAAAAACTTATTTTTTCAAATGTATTTTCCAGCAGAAGCAACATTTATATATGTGGTGTTTGGTAAGGTTGTGTATACATGAGTTTAGAATAGCAGGATTATCTTGCAGTACCTTGGTCAGTGCCAGTTCTAGACAGAGTGGGGCCCTGGGCAAAATTAAAAGTGGGGTCCCATATGCTGGTATGTTTTTCAGGTGGGTGCCAGGCAGAGAGAATGAACAGAATAGGTCTTTTTTTCAGCAGGACCCCTCCTACGTAGGTGTTTGGGGTCTTGGGCAATTTCCTAGTTTCCAACCTCCTAAAACCACCCCTGACAAAAGAGTGTGTATAAACACATGGAAACCACACACATAAATTGTTTTATTTCTTTCTAATGGATCTGTACTCACACAGATGCTAGTCAAGCATCTGTATATCTTGTTGAACTAAGTAGCATCTGTGTGTGTACAGACTCATTAGGGACACTTAATATATTTAACCAAAAGGTTCCTGTGCATTTGAACACATGTCAGCTTAATGTAATTGCTAATGCAAAAACCCATGTGTATGCACAATAATGCTTCATTGCATCATTGATTACCCTCTTCCAATTAAAATGTTTATAAAAGCTGATGGACATTATTGTATTTCTGGTATTAGCACAGCAGTGCAGTCCTATTAAATTAGAAAGCGAGAGTGCTGTACTAGTAGGTTTGGAAGGAAGGCAGGTATAAAATTGGCAAATCTCACTCAACTGGACTAATTAAATTGTGGCCAATCTGATCTGTTGTAACAAGATGAGAAATTGAGAGATTTGTAAGTAAAGTATGGATACACACTCAAAAAAATAAAATCTTCTCTTTTCACTACCAAAGTATCAGATGTTTTTAGGGGAATATAAATGGGTCAGAATTTGCCCATGTCTATAGTGCCCCAAAGTTACAAATCCACTGTTAGCATTTCCTAGACTAGTGTAGTAAGTATTATGAAAGCAAGCATCTGATTGACTAATGTTGATTATTTGATTAGCTTTACCCCTTCGTATAGTCCTTTTTTTACCTTTTTTTCAGCAAACCCTTTAACACTAGTATGGTCATTGCACACTTTCAGCTTTGTTTCTTGACATTGTCAACATTTTTTTTATATAATCTTTTTTTTCACAAATACAGCTGTGCCTAAATATGCAGCTGTCAGTTCAAATAGACTTGCTAATTTAAATACACTGGATAAATTATTATGAATATTTACCTCAATTTTATTTTTTTTTACGTAAATTAAGATAAAATGTAAATGAAATAAAAATTGCATGCTTTATTATTATTTCTAGTATCTAGTAATGAATTGAAGAAAACTAACTCGCAGCTCTTTTTGAGTTATTAAGAGATGATATCACATGAATTATTTGGTAACAGGAGGATATTGACATATGAAACTTTACCATCACCTGATTCTTTGGGAAACATTTACTATAGTCAATAAGTTATCTGACAACGGAAGCAGCCTATTTTTAATGATATTACTGTTTTCTGCTATTTACAAAACTTCGAAGACAATTTTATCGACCAAATGAATTCTCCTAACTAAGACTGCTAAAAACCCATTGACCCATAATGGGACCACCAGCAAACCTAAACTGTAATGTGACTCTAGCTTTAGACTTGGGTGATGCTAGTGATTAGGGTCACTGGGTGTATTTTATAACTAGTGCATATATAATTTATGGGAATACAAGCAATAAATAGGATGTATTAGTCCTTAACACATAATAATTATTTTACTGAACATTAAAAAAATCTTTAGTGTCTATACCCCGTATGTCTTTTTCACTAAAGTAGCTTTGCAGAATACGCACAGTTTTATGCACATACACGGTAACCATCTCTTTAAAGGAGCATGCTTATGTATACTAGACTGAGGTGTTTTTAAATCGGGAGGGGAAATAGGGTTTTATGCTTCAGCGCTGGCTTCTGCTCTGAATAACTTGTTGATTTCCTTTGCCTTTCACAGCAAATGCAATCCTCTTCACTCCCTGTTCCTGTGTGATTTTGGCAAATTGAGAAAGCGCAGTAGCAGTTTTACATTGGAATTCTGCTAAATCACACAGGAACAGGAAATGGAGAGGTTTGCGGCACTGTGAAGAGCAGAAGAAATTTGGCATGTTATGCAGAGCAGGAGGCAGTGCTGAAAGACAAAACCCCTATTGGTTAATTATTTCAGTAAGTGGACTGTCAGGATTTATTAGCATATTAATGAGGCTCCAAATTGCCAACCGTGAGAGACTAGCACCAGCAGATCTGTAAGATAACAGCTAGATGTGGATTATGAGCTCTTTAACAAATGTATGTTTCATATTATAATTTATTGATTAAAGTGAAAATTCGACTGTCAAAGTGAATTTTTGTCACTTCGGGTGGCTACTGTACATTCTGATTCTCTACTCCTTAGTGATTAAACAGTGGATTCCCATAGTAAAGTCACCACTGCAACAATAGTAAAGTCGCAACAATATTTTTATAACAGTAGCTGTCTATTGGATGGTTTGCAACAGCCGTTAGCTTGTGAATTCACTCCTTTACACGACAAGTAATAATAACAAGTAGTAATAACCTCCCTTAAAGTTTGTCTGATAAACGGTTTAGTAACTTTTTAAAATGCAATATGGTCAGTTACTCATGCCAAGCAAATAACGGAACTTTATGGAAAACACAGTCATTCCATTTATTATGGCTTGAGCATTTGTATCCAGTTACATATGTTTTTGGCTGAAGTAACCTAGATTACATGCATATGCCTGCATTTGCCATGAGTCATTTAGTTTATGACTTTTTGCCTAGTGTTTGGAAAGTTGGCAGTTGTAACATAAATTACATTCATGTTATTAATACAAATAACAAACAGTTTTAGCACCACTGTTCTACTTTATTGATCTGATAGTATATGCTAATCCACTGCAAAGAAACAAAACAGATTTCATATACCCATAACACATTATGTTTATTTATACTTATTATAAATAAAGGAAAGAAAGTTTCTGCATCTACATAGAAGGGGATTTTTTACTGTAAGAACAGTAAGGTTATGGAACTCTCTGCCTGAGGAAGTTGTTATGGTTAATTCCATTAAAGAGTTCAAAACTAATTTGGATATTTTCCTTCAGTGTAAGAACATTACAAGTTATGGGTACTGGATAACTGGAGGTGGGAATTTGATCCAGGGAATTATTCTGATTGCCATATTTGGAGTCGGGAAGGAATTTTTTCCCTAATATGAGGATAATTGGCTCTTGCCTCAAGGGTTTTTTGCCTTCCTCTGGATCAACATTGCAGCATTGCAGGAAAATAGGCTGAACTGGATGGACTTGTGTCTTTTTTCAGCCTTATAAACTATGTTACTATGTTATTCATGCAGTGATCCATTAAAGATCAGTCATTGCTTTCTACAGTAGTACAGCAAAATTAGTACAATGATTTTAACTTTGATGGAACTTACTTTATAAACTAATTATAGTAAAGCTACCTTCAGGCTTTATTGCACTTTTAAGGGGGTTATTGACTAAAGTCTGAATTGTTGCGTATAGGTGCGAATTCACCAGATAAAGACAGTTGCAATAGGCTGCTACTGTCGCAGTCACATCATTATAATGAGTTATATTGTTGCAGTCGCGACTTTATTATGGGAGAATTGTCACAATCTTAACATTAAAAAATTATCGCAACTTTTCAATGGGGAAATTGTAGCGGATTTACTATGGGAATCCGCTGTTTACAAATTCGACAATCAAATTTGCACCTCAATGAATAACCCCTCAATATCTACATGTGTTGTACTATAATCTGTGCTGGTTAAGGGCCTTATTGACTGAAGTCCAAATATTCACATAGAACTATGAATTCAAATCTATTCGCCACTTCCCCATGTTTGCTTATTGACTAAACTCTGCAATGTAGTAAATACACAATCACTTTGGTTGACTACAATAGTTGCAATCTTACACTTCGCATCACTTTGTGTGTGCATTTACCGGTACTTGTGCAATTGACTAAGCTATGGAGTGTATTGAAGGATTAAATGCCACAAGTTGAACTGCTCTACATAGGATTCACCTGGTTGATTCTCATGGTTGATGGCAGGGCTCTAGTGTGGCGTAAGGCAACTGTTTATTCAAAAGTCGCAATGGTGACTGTGACTAAATGACAACATGACCTCTGCTTGACTTCTCATCCACGTCTATTCGACGGACTACACCACACTACACATCCAACAGTGATAGCCAATGTCCGCCTGTTCAAAAAAATCTGTCCTCAGCTTCATAATTAAGGAGAAGTGAATTTGCATATATTTTGGCAATGCGAATCGAACTGTTGTGAGGTGAATTCACCCTTTAGTCTTCTTATCTGTTCAATCGCAATCGATTTTCAGTCACTTGTTGGATCAACATTCTCCATCCTTGTCGATCATATACAACTTCTTTTATTTCAGTGAATGTCAGATTTGTATCCTGCTTGATGTTGTCAAGCCAACGATTTCTTGGTTGGCCTTGTTCTCTACTTCCACTTACCATTCAGAGCATGATGTCTTTCTCCAAGGAGCGGCTTCTCATCATGTGGCCGTAATAGGCTAGTCACTGTTTGGTGATTCTGGTTGCTAAGGAAAGGTTTGGTTTGATTCGCTTCAAGACTTCGAGATTGGTGATACGTGCTTTCCACAGAATTCGTAAGAGTCTCCACCAACACTACAGCTCAAAAGTGTCAATTTTCCTCCTTTCTGATTTCTTGGTGGTCCATGTTTTGCTTCCATATATCACAATTGGAAACACAATGGCATTGACTAATCTGCATTTGGTTTGGAGGCTGATGTCTCTGCTCCTCCAAACTTTATTCATGGACACCATCGCGCCACGTCCCAATGCTAATCGACCCTTGATTTCAGGGGTGCAGTTGCCATCGCAGTCTATGTTGGAGCCGAGGAATTTAAACTTATCCACCACTTCAGTCTCTTCACCATGCATTTTAACACTGATGTTCTTATTTACAGCTATGGTTATGATCTTCATTTTTGTGATGTTCAGATGCAGGCCAGCTTTCTCGCTTTCGTCTTTTACTTTTGTAAGCAATTGCTCTAAGGCCTTTCTTACTTTCTGCGATTAGAGTGGTATCGTCGGCATATCTGAAGTTATTGATGTTTCTTCCTCCAATTTTTACGCCGATGTTCAGCTTATCCAATCCTTCCCTGTGCATGACCATTTCAGCATAGAGGTTGAAACTTTGGAGTGACAGAATGTATCCTTGTTGTGCCCCTTTACTGATCCTGAACCAATCGGTGTCACCATATGTTGTGCTTACTGTAGCTTCTTGGTTGTGATATAATGACTTGATGAGGTCAGTTAGATGTGGTGGTACACCAATTTCATGGAAGCATTTCCATAGTTTGTCATGCTGTATGACGTCTAAGGCCTTCAAGTAATCGATGAAGCAGATGTATAGCTTCTTTTGGTATTCTCATGCTTTCTCCATAATCCACAGTAGGTTTGCTATATGGTCTTGGCTTCTTCTTCTTTTTTGAAATCCAGCACAGTAGTAGTAGTTGAAGTCCTACACAGTAGCGAATTTAACAAGTCATGTTGTGTCGCATTTGCCAGTTTTACTTCACCAGACTAAAGTTGCGAATTAAAGGTGCCAGGGCTCCTACTTTCCAACTGAGACCTTTTCTTCTTCAATATGGAAATCGTGTGTTCCGTGAAAAATGACTATTGGAGCATAGTGACCCAAAGTGATGAGAATTCACATAGACAGTTGAATTCTCATGTTGATGAATAAGGCACTGGAAGCAAAGGTACTCTTCACTCTGAGCTTCCTATGCTCACATTCCTCTTGTGCCCCTAGGAAAATCTGTCTCTAGTCATGGAATGGTAACTGGGCATACTATTGTGCTATTTTACCTAAGCAGAGTACTTTTTATAAATTCCTGTAATATTAATCAGACCTTTTTTTTTTTTTAATGTTTTATTGAAAAATGATAAAAATACAGTTAAAGGAATTATACAATAAGAAATGAAGGCATAGTTTATAATGTGTGTTGAATACTCTTCTATTTCCATTTGTAATGTTTGCGGTAGAAGCCATATTGCTTCCATATTATTGTTGTCTTTTTCATAGACAGTAGCAAAAGCCTTATTACAGGTTTATACTGTGAGCATGTTTGCATTGATTGCTATGTAGATTACAGAGGCAAAGAATGTAATAGCACCTACTTGTGTGAATCTATAGTGTATGTGTTGGTTAATACTATGTATAAATGAAAATACACAGAATATAATTTTTGACATGCTTAAAGTGTAAGTGAAGTTAGTGACCAAACTATACATATATATTATATTTATAATGTACTTGCTTACCCGTCGCGCGTTGCTGCGATATCAGAAAAAAGGAAATTCAAGAAAACTCGTTATGAAAAAAAATCAATTTGCATTGTGTCTTTTTTATTAATATTTATTTATTTTCATCAGCAAATCATTTGAAAGTGTCATTTAAATTCTATTTATTTATTTGAGTGCTTGGGGATGTACTATAGTTTTGGTTTTCCGTCTGGTGCGTATACGAATAAACCAGAAGATTTTCCGACGTGTGAGCAGGCCACATACAGTTGTCCATGTGAGAAACATGGATTCTCCAAATCTAGGCCACACACTTGCAGCGATTGTCCTTGTGCTTTGTTGATGGTCATTGCAAAAGTGAGTCGCACCGGAAACTGCAAACGTTTGAACTCAAATGGAATATCTGTTGGGATCATTGGAATACGTGGCAATAGTATATCTTCCCCCTTGAATTTTCCATTCAGAATTGTAGCTTCGATTACTTTGTTTTTCATATTTTTCACCGAAAGTATTGTACCGTTGCAAAGTCATGGTGGATTGATGTTTTGAAGAAGAATGATAGGCATGCCAATTTTCAGTGTTAAAATGTGCGATGGCATACCTGGCAAATCGAGTGAATTCAAGAATTACGTGGGGTAACTGACAATTTGACTTATACA
Source organism: Pipa parva (assembly GCA_019650415.1). Classification (NCBI taxonomy): domain Eukaryota; kingdom Metazoa; phylum Chordata; class Amphibia; order Anura; family Pipidae; genus Pipa; species Pipa parva. Next base: position 8,635 of record WMED01023189.1, read on the forward strand.
TTGTCGGTATTCCGTTTTGAATACTGAAATTGATGGCATTGACATCGTTGTTCGTAGCTGCTAATATAGCACGTTCACTTTGCCAGTGATGATTTTTGTAATTCCGTGCGATATTTGGAAAAACCTTTTGTACTAATTAGACTGTTTGCAGTTGAACACGCATATTGGTTTTCAAAGTCAATTTCTTTACATGTCACCATAGAACTGACGATTTGAGACATGCATGAAGTTCATCAGCAGGTGTTGAACGTGGTATAACTGGCTAAGTTTGTTGAAAATCACCAGACAATAAAATGAGTGCTCCACCAAAAGACTGTCCATTTCCCCGCAAATCTTTCAGTGTACGATCAAGCGCTTCCAATGCTTTTTTGTGAGCCATAGTGCATTCGTCCCATATGATAAGTTCACATATTTGTAGAATTTTGCCCATTCCGGAATGTTAACTAACAGACAAACTTCCCAAAGTTTCATGGTGATCGGATGAATAATGCATTTTTTGCTAGTTACGCCATTACGTGAAATAGGGGATGAAATGTACTATGCCAGAAACCTTCCCGGGAGTGTATATAACAACTTCCCAGAGTTTCATGCTGATCGGATGAATGGTGTAGTAATGCATAAAGGACACACACACACACACATACACATACATTCATTTTTATATATATAGATAAAGATAAACTGAAATATTTTAAAGTAAAAATGATTTTGTGTTTTTCAGTTCTCACCTCTTAATCTTGTAGCCTGTCTCCCCTGCATTTTTTGTGTGTACTTGCTTCCTGTAATAGTGCTGAGAAACCTTCCCCCTAATGAGGTCACACAATGACTCATTCTGATAGTGCATGCTTAGTAATCTGATACTTTCCTCTCACTGCTAAACCCCTGCTAAGTCCTTAGGCACTGAATTCCGACACTGTCTGTGTCAGTTTTTAAGATAAGAGAATGTGAGAGGTGGGGGCGTGGCCTTCTCCACTACAGGAAGGAGGAACATTTTACTGGATTACAAGGAGGGATTACAAGTGCTGCACAGTGAAGAGGTGAGAGAGGATTACTAATCATTTTTACACTTTACAATACTTTTACAATACTTTAATGGGGCAAACTTTATAAATAGGGTTTACTTACACTTAAAAACTAATTTAAGGAAAAATAATAGGATGGAAACTGTTCATTATAATGAATCTGTTTTTTATTTCAAAGAGTAACAAGTTTGCAACTAATGACAAAAATATATAATTTAATTCAAAAGTCTTTCATATATATCTGAAATATTTTTTTCATGGCTTTTATACAGGTTTGGTCTTTCTGTTAAAATAATTATCCAGGGTTCATAGGAGGGAGGCTTGTCAAAGTACAATATCTTTCAGTAATAATAATGATGCAGTGAATTTCCTTTTAGCACTACACTGCAGCTATTCTGAATACCTGGGTGCTCTTCTTTTGTGTGTTCTTGAAAACCTTTTATTGCATGCATGGAAAAAGTAGCATGTGGTAAGATGAAAGGAGCACTAAATGCTTGTTCTTCTAGGGGTGATTCTGAATGGGGGTGAATATTTACTGATAGGTTTCTTGCCTCCAGTGATACTTCCTGTTAGTCACAACACTGATCTTCGTTTCTGTGAAGCACTTTGATCCTCTTCATTTCCTGCTTCCTCTTGACAATCTCCCAAGTCCAGCAAGCATAGAAGCAGTATTACATAAGAATACTGCTTCTGCTCTTGCTTGGCTAAGCTCTAGAATCACATTTAGATTGCTTGTACCTTAACTGTTGAAGTTAAAGTTATCACTCCACATTCAAAACATCAGAAAAATCTGGCTGGCTAGCTCTATCTGGATATCTATGGTAAGTTGTTAAGTACTTGAGAGTAGATAAGTAAAGAGTAGCACTGTGATACTAATGTTGGAGCTAAACTGTTTCTGTCACATAGATATTGTATGATTGTAAGCTATAAAATATGGATTGCTTGTTATAGGCGAACTGTTCCAATGCACGTCTTGTTTATTAGGGGGAATTTCCTTAGCAGTCATGGATAACAGAACTAGGTCCTTGATTCTATTCCACCCTTGGTCAACATCTGCATGGATTTTGTATGTCCTCCCCATACTTAAGGCTTAAAGTTTAGAGTTATAAAGTTAATTTAAGGGCCTTTTGTTAAGGCTTGAGGAGCATAAAGAATTCATTGTATACTCCAGGATAAATGGAATACAAACTCAAGATTTGAGTGATGTAGTTCACTGTATAAATGTAGAGAAGCAATGCATCAATCGATCCTACAAGCGACTGTTACTTGAGCTGTTATTTCTAAAACCAAGGGAGAAGAAAGAAAAACAAGAGACAGAAAGTAATATATCAGAAAATTCAAGGTTATGCAGCACCCTTCTCCCTCTTAAATAGGGTGTCATATTCATAGGCAGGTGCAAAAAAAAATCCCTGGGTGTTATGGCAGACACCAAAAGAACAGGATCATAATTAAAGTAAAAACAGAACCACACTCTGCTCTTGCAGGGATAATGAAAAAGGAAATGAATCCACTTATTTCACATGACAGATAAAACAGAGAACTAAGATTTCAGGGGCAAACCTCTTGACTGTTCACCCCCCGAAACACTGGACCCCTGTTTATACTTTAGTTATGAAAAGTATAGTGAAGGCAGCTTTAGTGAAGTAGTGAGATGTTTAACAGGTGAATATAAATATGTAAACAGATATGTGACATATTCTTAACGTGTAACTGTCGGTAAGGATAAACATAAGAATGTTGTACATAGAATAACCTACAGGAGTGGTGGGCCTCACAATCTCCATTCTAGGGGGGAATTCACCATTGTACGAAGTAGTGCGAACAGTTCGGGCGACTGCGCCAGTCG
>WMED01023190.1:0-11502 GCA_019650415.1 Pipa parva
GGTCTGAGGGACCGTGAACTGGCCCCCTGTGTAAAAAGTTTGGGGACCCCTGCTTTAAGGCATGGATATCTGTACTATTAGCACTAAGCTCCATCTTCCTCCTTACACCAACTTGTCAGTGCTGCGGATGGAGCAGAGTCTAGCTGTCATTGTGAACTTACACTGTTCACTGTGTACTGACTTGGAATCTGTGCATATTTCTTGCATTCAGATAAGTTACATAAAAAATAAGACCATGTCTTATATTAATTTTTGCTCCTAAAGATGCACTAGGTCTTATTTTCAGGGAATGTCTTATTTCTGGGACTCGGTACTGGTACAGTATATTTCTCATACTTTACTGTAGCTAGGTCTTATAAGGTCTCCCGGAAAACCTTTCTAAGCTTGGAAAAAATTGCACTAGGTCTTATTTTTGGAGGAAGTCTTATTTTCAGGAAGCAGGGTATGAGAAACTGCCCAAGCTTTCCATATACTTGACAAAAGGCTCATTATCATTTTAAATGTTATCTTATAATTACACTCAATGGTAACTTTTTAATAGTTTAAGCAAAGCATTCATTTCCTTAGGGATCCACATCAATTGTTATTAACAGTGAAAAAATTAGGTGGGCTCTGGGGAAACTCCCCTGCCAGCTAGAGAGAAAAGAGATGTGCGTCCATTGCACGTTTGCTTCTGCCCAGAACTTTAAGCTTTTTAACATTTCTATGTGTGAGGAAAACCAGTCAGTATAGCTTATTGACTTTGTCTACATGCAAGAAGCTTTGGCCCAATGCAAGTGGTTGGCCACATTCCTATTCAGTTTTATGGAAACACATGGGAATCATGTGAGTAATGTGGTTAATGTGGTTTTGTTGGGAAAATTAGGTTTAATTTTACAATTACAGGTATACTTCACATTCCAGTTGTTCACACTAAAACAAATGAAATTGCATCAGTTACATGGCATTATTTAAAGGTTGTAGGTAATGGATTTCTATCCAAAACCCAAAATTATATTGTAAAGGTAGCCTTAGCATATGTGTGTTTAAAACTTGAAATGGTGGATTATAGGAAGAAGTATCGGCACCACTGACCTTTATAATTTTATAAAGGGTCTAAAACAAGTTATGTATATATTATATTCATTGTTCTCTATCAAACAGTTATGATATTTGTGCAGATGAACATTCACTTTAGTTTTCTGGTTACCAAACACCTGCATTAAAAACATCTCATTTCATAATTAAAAAATAGAGAGCAAATCTTAATGCTTTAGCAGCCATCCTTTTATCTCTCTAGTCCATTTAGAGCGCTAGCTCTTGGGTTTTGTTTCTGGCACTCAACACTTGTATATTCTGCATTAATTAGTATACGTATAATTAATATTGAAGGAGCTCAGATAGATACTTTTTATTAGATGGAAAGTCTTTTATCCCTGACTGACCTGATATACTGTATTTTCTTACCTATTAGTGTTTAAACTATTTGTGTTTCATACTTTAGGAATGAGTAGACTGTAGTGTTTTGTGAGATTTGATACCTCCTTAATGTGATGTTTTGTCTGTAGGAATTTGATCCTGAAGAATTCTATCATTTATTGGAAGCAGCAGAAGGTCATGCCAAAGAAGGGGAAGGAATTAAGTCTGACATTCCCCGTTATATCATCAGCCAGCTGGGGCTCACCCGAGATCCCTTGGAGGGTGAGTAATGGGCACACCAAATTCTTTCATTTAACAATGCTAGCACCATTCAGCTCAACAAAAAAGAGCAGCTGTTACTAGCTTTGCTTGTAGGGCCAGTTTTGGGGGATGGAAGCTGGGCATTTGCCTAGGTCCTCCAATATGTACAGACAGACTAATTTTGTTTACTCTACCAGCCACTGACCTGACAAACCTATCATAATATGGGGCTGTACTTTAAATTTTATCCAGGGCCCCGCTATGTCTACAAACACAGTGGGGGAAAAAAACACTGTACAGCCTTCTTAATTTTTCCCTGATATGTTGGAAAAAGATTTTTTATTTTATTCCTTTTAATTTCATCTGCTTTTTCTTTATTTTTTATATATATACAGAAATGGCCCAGCTGAACACATTTGACGGTAGTAATGCAGATATACTTGAGACTGAAGACTCTGTGGAGGTAAAATGAACCAAGTTTCATAATAAAGTATGAAACGTATATTAATTATTTCATTTCTCATGCTATGAAAAATTTTTTGACCAAACTGTATAATTTTTAACCATTCAAAACATCCAGGGCCACTTAAGTAGATGTAAAGTAGCTGCTATTTCTCATTTATCTGAGATCTAAGACCCATCAACTTGCCCTTTAAAGATTTTTACTGCATTCTAGTTCTCTTTTTAAATTGCTAAACCCTACATCCTTTTATCTACTACAGCGCCTTGCGAAAGTATTCGACCCCCTTGAACTTTTCTACCTTTTGCCACATTTTAGGCTTCAAACATAAAGATAGCAAGAAATCGTATATCCGGCACTCCCACGGTTAAAAACATCAAATTTATTTAGAATCGATTAAAAAACAGGATTCATGGTGCAGGTTAAAAATCAAAGCATCAGTTAGCGCCTCCTGACGCGTTTCGTGCGGTAGTGCTTAGTCATAGGAGCCATGCACCATGAATCCTGTTTTTTAATCGATTCTAAATAAATTTGATGTTTTTAACCGTGGGAGTGCCGGATATACGATTTCTTGCTACATTTATGGGTCTTCCTGAGCACCCCTGACTTTATACAAGCCACGCTGTTTGGATTGAGCAGCCTTCTCTTTTTTCTTCAAACATAAAGATACAAAATTTTAATTTTTTTGGTGAAAAATCAACAACAAGTGGGACACAGTTGTGAAGTGAAACGAAATTTATTGGTTATTTTAAACTTTTTTAAAAAATAAAAAACTGAAAAATGGGGTGTGCAATATGATTTAACCCCTTTGCTTTCAGTGCAGCAGACTCACTCCAGAAGTTCAGTGAGGATCTCTGAATGATCCAATGTTGTTCTAAATGACTGATGATGATAAATATAATCCACCTGTGTATAATCAAGTCTCCGTATTAATGCCCCTGCTCTGTGATAGTCTCAGGGTTCTTTTTAAAGCATCTTGAAGACCAAGGAACACACACCATGCAGGTCCATGATGCTGTTGTGGAGAAGTTTAAAGCCGGATTTGGATACAAAAAGATTTCCCAAACTTTAAACATACCAAGGAGCACTGTGCAAGAGATCACATTGAAATGGAAGGAGTATCAGACCACTGCAAATCTACCAAGACCCGGCCGTCCCTCTAAACTTTCATCTCAAACAAGGAGAAGACTGATCAGAAATGCAGCCAAGAGGCCCATGATCACTCTGGATGAACTGCAGAGATCTATAGCTGAGGTGGGAGAGTCTGTACATAGGACAACAATCAGTCGTTCAATGCACAAATCTGGCCTTTATGGAAGAGTGGCAAGAAGAATGCCATTTCTCAAAGAGATCCGTAAAATGTCTTGAAATTTACCACAAGCCACCTGGGAGACACATCAAACATGTGGAAGAAGGTGCTCTGGTCAGATGAAACCAAAATCGAACTTTTTTCCATAATGCAAAATGATATGTTTGATGTCAAACATGGTGGTGGCAGCATCATGGTTTGGGCCTGCTTTTCTTCAGCAGGGACAGGGAAGATGGTTAAAATTGATGGGAAGATGGATGGAGCCAAATACAGGACCATTCAGGAAGAAAACCTGTTGGAGTCTGCAAAAGACCTGAGACTGGGATAGAGATTTATCTTCCAACAAGACATTGATCCCAAACATAAAGCAAAATCTACAATGGAATCGTTCACAAATAAACATATCCAGGTGTTTTGAATGGCCAAGTCAAAGTCCAGACCTGAATCCAATCGAGAATCTGTGGAAAGAGCTGAAAACTGCTGTTCAAAAACTCTCTCCATCCAACCTCACTGAGCTCGAGCTGTTTTCCAAGGAAGAATGGGCAAGAATTTCAGTCTCTCGATGTGCAAAACTGATAGACTGTAATCACAGCAAAAGGGGGCACTACAAAGTATTAACTTAAGGAGGCCGAATAATTTAGCACGCCCCACTTTTATGTTTTTTAGTTTTTAAAAATGTTAACATTTTATATCTTTATGTTTGAAGCCAGAAATGTGGCAAAAGGTAGAAAAGTTCAAGGGGGCTAAATACTTGCACAAGGCGCTGTATCTGCAAAACATTTCCTTGAAATTTTAAATCAAGTTGCTCCACTTTCAATATTCATGCTGAAATAAAATTGGTTTGTAGAAATTTCTTATGAAGGTAGTTTTGCCTTTTATGTTCAGGGTCGTGGTGGTGCTACAGTTCAACCAAAGAAAACGCCTTCAGAAGAGGAGTTTGAGAACATTAAGTTAATAAGCAATGGAGCCTATGGGTAATGAAATGAAATCATTATATTCGTTAAAAATGCATTATATTTTTTTCATTAATTGATTTTGGGTGTCCTTTGTGGGGGAAACTGGGTTTAAAGGACCAGTTTAAAGATCAACGATAATTTCTGTTACTATTACATAAATGCATTTTGCATTACACATGATCAAATAAATTCTAATCTTTTCAATTTGCAGTCAGTTTCTAATTGATTCCCCAAGTCTGTTCTACTCCTTCAGCAGTTCACTCTGGAATCTTAAAGGAACAATCCAGCCTCAAACAGTTGTTTGTCTGTTCATCATTGTTAAAGAAATGCTTTTGCATAATTGTTTTAATTTACCTATTTCTCTTCAGTTTATGATCATTTTCTTTCAGAAGCTCCTTCTCTGTGTCAACTGCTTCCTGTTTTGCATTTCAGTTGGAAACTTAAGCCAGGGAATTGACTGAAAGTCTTCAGAAGTAACCAGTCAGAATATTTCTTGTGTGCAAGATTTGTATTTTCTTTTTAAATAATTCTTACATTTGTGCATCAAGTCAGTGGTATATGATTTCACACTGATTAGCTGAAATATAAGTAGGCAAAAGAGGATGGGGTCCTCCAAGAAAGTGTTTATAAATGCAAAAAACAAATAAATGTTGGAGAAAAACCTGTTATTTAATTCTGGGACTTGCGTGAAAGACTTCAGAATAAATCAGAATCCTGCAGGTGTACAATCTGACAGAGCTGCTGCCCACCTGCTTCATATATAATTCACCAGGCCTGTGCATCATGCCACTGATGTGAGTTTCCAAACTAATTAACTGACAAGGAAGTTGGTGGCAGAGAAGGGACTTCTGAAAGAAATTGGCTGTAAATTAAGAAAACAAACAATGAAAATAAGTAAATAATTTATACTGAAAAATCATTTATTTAACAGTGTCAATTAGATGGGCAAATAGCTGTTGGAGACTTAACTGTTCCTTTAAAATAGGAGATAATCTTAGGAAGTGACCTGTTATTATAAATGGTTTATATATGTTTAAAGGGACACTCCGGCCAAAATTGGAAAAAAATGCATGTTTTAGTATATATTAATTACTAACTTTTATTAAATACATTTTATTTTCAATTTTGGCCCTAAAATCAATTTTCTTACCTGTATAGAAGCGCTATCCAGCACTTCTTTGTTTGGGAGACCATCTTCTTTCTGTATCACCAACTCTACTGTGTCCTGTTGATGCAGATCCTGTTCAGCCACGTTCTCCTCTTCTCCCGCTCTCCCTGTGCTGGCATTTCCTAATAGTCACATGGGAGAGCGGACGTCATCAAAGCGTCCTACTTTGATGACTCACACGCTCTCCCATGTGACTATTAGGAAATGCATTTTTTACAATTTTTGCCAGAGTGTCCCTTTAAGCAAAATAAATTGCTGTTTGTTTAATGTGTTGGTTGTTCTTGCACAGTTGGCACCATTCACCATAAATAAAATTATTGGAAATGAGCTGGAAATAAATTTCACTAGCTAGAGCTTTGTTTGGTATGCGACACATGGAATAGATGTCCTTTGTGTGGGGTTAATTGCACTGATTTCTTACAGAGCTGTGTATTTAGTACGACACAGAGGAACACGGCAGAGATTTGCAATGAAGAAGATTAACAAGCAAAATTTAATCCTAAGAAACCAGATCCAACAAGCATTTGTGGAGAGAGATATTCTTACGTTTGCAGAGAACCCATTTGTGGTCAGCATGTTTTGTTCTTTTGAGACCAAGAGGCATCTGTGTATGGTTATGGAATATGTAGAAGGTAGCTATTTTCTTTTGTTGGATCTTCATGCAAAATTATTTTTTCTGTAAATTATAATTACATTTTTCCATTAATAATACAATTACACTTTTAACGTTATGATTACTAAGGTTTTGTATTTTTGTGTTTTACTAACCTTATACTAGAATGTGTTCTCTTTTATAAGCTTGGGCAAATAAAGAGTCGAGTTTTATTAGGAATGCACATTAGAACTCAGTTGCAAGTAGACGACTGACAAAAATAAATCACCCAGTGTATTTTAATACCAGTAGCCTCAAAATCATTTAGACTTGTTTGAAAGACTGGCAGTAGTGAGTGGTTATTTTCAGGATTTATAGATGCAGCATCTGCTCATTCATTTGGTTTGTGGGTCTAAATCACAATTAATTTAGATAATTTTACATTTACAACCTCAGCCAAACTGCAGCCCATTGTTATCGGTTTGCGACTGCAGAAATACATCTGTGACTTTCTCCAAACTTTTTCCTGGGACAGAGGTCTTCCGCTGCCCTCATTATTTTCAAAATAAGAACCGTCTTTTCTTATATTTACTAAAACCCCTGCCCACTCACTTCCAGACGAGAGAAATTTACTAAACTCCAAAAGGCCGATTTCGCCTTTTCGAGTTTATTCCCTGTAAATCTTGCTGTTCAATTGGTAAATATTGATTGGTATTTTACGATTTGCTTTTTGCCAATCAAAACTTCTCAATTAAATTTTTTGTTGAAAAAGTAGCCAAAGTACTAATGTAAAGTATGGCTACTTTTCCATCGAAAAATGTGATTGAAAAGTTTTGATTGGTAAAAATCAATCAACATATATCGATCGATATTGGTGATCGAACAGCAAGATTTACAAAGAATGATCTCGAAAAGAAATCAGTCTTTTCAAGTTTAGTAAATTCCGCCCATAATTTCTTTCCTTTTCCAAAACGCGTTTGAGTGTCTTGTGATTCTGTAACAATAGACTAAGCTGGATGAGTGACTTTCAATGGCACTACTCTCATGTGGGCATAATTATGGAAGATTTGGGACCAACAATATTATTTAGCTAAGGCTGGGTTCATACAGGCGAATTTTGATCCGTATTTTATTTGCGGTGGAAAAATGCCAAAAATACACAGTCTCGAAAAACACATTGAAAGTAATGACTATCAGCTGTGCTGTGATATACTAGTGTTTCATAGAGAGCAAAATGCGCTAGGACGCTCCTTGTTGAGGTTTTTTTTTTTAGACAATGTAAAATGCTACACAAAAAATGCAACAGGATTAGTAGCAATAGGAATGGAACAATAGTGGTCACACCTGAGGGAAGAGCACTGAGATACTGTTTTACATGGAAGTATCACCCCAATTTTTTTTTTTAACAACACATAGGAAAATTCGCCAGTGTGAATGCACTGGTGTTTTTTACACCTTGCACTTTGTTTTTTATAAAAAACACAGTAGGAAATTTGCCCGTGTGTACCCAGCCTAAGAAAAGAGACAATCATCTAAGTTTGTTCATAAAAATGATGCTTCTCATGTCCAATATAATCTGTTAGGAATAATTAAGGAAATATCTTTTTTTTTTTTGTGTGTGTGTTTAAGCATTTGAGTTGTATTTTGACTTAACTATAAACCTCCTGTTTAATTCTGAATTCCATGTGGCCCACTCTGTAAAAACAAAGTATCAGTTTCATTTCATTTGAATATGTTAATGACTTGCTGAAAAAGATTTCTAGTTTAAACATGACTTTGCATTCGTTTGCAGGGGGTGATTGTGCAACATTGTTAAAAAATATCGGTGCCCTTCCTGTTGAAATGGCTAGAATGTATTTTGCTGAGACTGTCCTGGCACTAGAGTACCTTCATAATTATGGGATTGTCCATCGTGATCTAAAACCAGATAAGTATGTACTGCTATTGTTGGGTTTTTTTTGCTAAGGGAGTCCTCATATCATGATTGCAATCTAAAATGTTACTATAAGGCTATGCAAGGCATTTTGCTACACAGAAAAATTGTGTGGAAAAAACTCATTGTGTGTAAGCAGCCTTATGGAACACAGTGTTCCTATTACTTTTGCTTCCTGAGAAATATGCCACAGGCACTTTCATTCCTTTAACCAGGGCATTCTGTGACTGAATCTGTACTTCCATCTCCTAGACTTTCAACTTAAATATGAACAATCTTGCTTTTATTATACAGAAATAAATTTCCATTTTAACAATTCACATATCTCTTTGTTTTTACCTTTCATTTGTAAACTGATTTTATTCATCATAGACAGCTGTAACTGTTTTCAGATTTCAAATACTATACTATAGTGGTTAAGTTTTTTTCAGGAGAAGATAATAAAAGGATCAAATTAATTATAAACACAATATTGGGACAGTGACAAGAAAATAAATTTTTAAAAAATGCTTGTATTGGGATAAATATCAAAAAATTGTTTATAACTTTAACCTTGTTTAATATATCTGTTATTTTGTCAATTTCAGTATTCGATATTTCTGTTCAAATTAGAGTTTATAACTATCTGGAGACCTGTATTTATGTATACCATGTTTAGCATGTTGCTACACTGTAACATCTGGAATTCATATGAGTATTTAAATGAAAATGGGTATGCCTAACGCACTGTGTTACAAAAATGTTTTATTCATAATAATTCATAATTTAATGATCTAGCAATGTTTGTTTGTCAAGCATTCATATTTTAGTGTATTTCATGATTTGCTTTTGCAGCCTTTTAATCACCTCAATGGGACACATCAAGCTTACAGATTTTGGCCTTTCAAAAATTGGTCTCATGAGTTTAACCACAAACCTCTATGAAGGACACATTGAAAAGGACACCCGAGAGTTCCTAGATAAACAGGCAAGTCTTAAATTATAGCAAGAGTTGTGCTCTTGACTTTGTCATTGTCACATTGGCATAAAACAACTTGAAAAGACAAAGCTGAAGCTCTTGGCTGCAGGATGACTGAGAGTTGTGGCTCAGTAACAGCTCTGTATTTAACATACATTGTATGGATCCTTTAGCTGTGAATTCCTTGATGGGTGCTTTATTCACATGGTAAGTTTTACCTCATCTTTTCCTTGAAGGTGTGTGGGACCCCAGAATACATTGCACCAGAGGTGATACTGAGACAGGGTTATGGAAAGCCTGTAGATTGGTGGGCAATGGGTGTCATTCTGTACGAGTTCTTAGTTGGCTGTGTACCTTTCTTTGGAGATACTCCTGAGGAATTGTTTGGACAAGTGATCAGTGGTAAGCAGCTTTTTGTCTACAGAAACTATTACAAACAGTATAACTGAAATATTGTTCTGGTGACATTTTCTGTTTTAATTTTTCTGCTTTTTCAGTAATTTTGGGAGAAAAATTTCTTTTTTTCTTTTCTACTGATTTTATACAACTTCTTTTAATGAATGACATTGTGTAGTTACTAGATGGGACTCAAAAAGTCACTATCTGTAGTTTATTTTAATTCCATTATTATCCTGGTATTTAGTAAAAGTCTAAGTCAGAAAAATTGGAAGTGAGTGCAATATAACCAATATTTCAATTTGCATTTAAGTAGTAAAGTTTCATCATTGCATTTACATGTTTATTATGTTGTTTCTGAGTTAGTTATTGTAAATTAAATGTAGCCTTACACCTGTCAGGTCTTCAGAAACCACCTGCTTCAATAAAGCAGGTCAACCAGCTGGTAAAGGACTGTCATTATTTCTAGATAGTACTGGTAAAATGTTATCCTTGATAATATATTTTCAGTTTTTATTATTTTGATTTTGTTTTTCATTCTTGTGGCAGCAGCCATCTTGTATGTGTAAAGTAAACAAGCCCCAAATAAATGGTAATTAACAGTATTACAATAAACAGTAATAGTCCTGAAGCATGATGGACAAGAATGCAATAACAGGTGTCAATATTTAACGCACTTGTATAATAGTATGACGTGGAATTTTGTTACAAAACAGATGAAATTGCATGGCCAGAGGGAGATGATGCATTACCTGCCGATGCTCAAGATCTGATATCCAGGCTTTTACGGCAAAACCCTTTGGAGAGATTAGGAACAGGTCTGAGTATTTTGTATAGTATTTTTTTATAGACCTTAGTATGGATCTGCATTTCCTTAGCCACACCACTGTGCACTCCTTCACCAACGCTTTCATTTACCAGGTGGTGCGTTTGAAGTAAAACAGCATCGATTTTTTAAGGATTTGGACTGGAATGGTTTGCTCAGGCAGAAAGCAGAGTTCATTCCTCAGCTAGAATCGGAAGATGATACCAGTTATTTTGACAGTAAGAAAATACTTGGCATTCTATGCAGACTGATATATATGGCTAAAATTCTATGCAGTCATATCTAAGAAAAGATTTTTTTCAATCTTCTTAAACTAAGTTTGTTCAAACTCATAAAATATCTTTGTCTAGAGTTGTTGTAAGACATTATGCACAGATGGAAACACATTTCTTAACAAAATACCTTGTTTCCAGTATGACCCAGTAGAATGTATTCATTTTATATTCTCATATGAGTATAAATGACAAAAGAGAAATAAAGAAGACAGCGTTATTTTGGAACCTTTCTAGCATAACATACATATTTGCATTGGTAACTCGCTACAATAGTTGGCTTTTAAATGATTGCAGGTCATGGTGCCTGCAGCCTGTTGGAGATTTCTGAACTTGTAAAACTTGCAGGAGAAGGCTTTGTCACATTTCCTTATGGTACTTCTACCTGTAATGTGTGGGCTAGTTTAGGATTTGACATTTTACTCTTTGTTATTATTTTTGCAGGCCTTTTTACATTCACAGACGTATATATATTTTTGTTTGAACAGATTTGAAGATATAAAGGGGAATTCATCACCAGGGGGCAATCATTTACAGAGGTCTAGTAATCCATATAAACCAAGCAGAGGTTGGCTTTCATAATTCTCTCTCCCATATACCAATGAATGCTAAATGCTGATTGGTTGCTATGAATTACTAGACCTCTGCAAACAATTGCCTCTGTTGATGAAAACCCTTGTTAATTTTCTATTTAAATTACACTCAACCAATAGCATGCTAAGTCCCATGCAAATAAGCTATTATGGTAAATTTGTTGAAATATGCAGCTGGTAACTTAAGAGGTTTAATTAGTAGATAATTAGTCGCACACACATCAGGATTATAATGAGGATTATAACCTAAAATGGTTATAAATGGTTTAAAGATACAGATATATAGAGCCATGGAAACAAATGCCAGTATTTACATAGCCTTATTTAGAGCAGAGGTCCCCAACCTTTTTTGCACCAGGGACCGGCTGTAAGCAAGACCA
>WMED01023191.1:0-11502 GCA_019650415.1 Pipa parva
TTAACATTATAATTACCATTAAAGATTATAGTAGAAAAAAAAAGTCATGGAAGCCTATTATGGAACTCCCCTATTATGCGGAGTTGTCTTAGCGGAATGATAAGCAAGACTGCGGTAATACAAGCAAACTCCCTGCTTCTTTTCCTGCACCGATGCCTGATTTGAATGTAAAGTCGGATTGGGCGGGGCTAATTGGATGATTGACGTTAACGTTTCTCCATTCAGATCCCTTAAATCATGATCTAGCAGGGAGCAGATTGGATAAGCTATAATGTCAATCATAATTTTAGCCCCGCCCAATCTGACTTTATTTTCAAGTCAGGCATCAGTGCAGGAAAAGAAGCAGGGAGTTTGTTGGCGTTACTGCAGTCTCTTTTAGAATTCCACTACGACAACTCCCTGCTTCTTAAAAACAGGTCCCCTTTAACACTCATAAACTTTCAGGGCAAAGCTAACATAGACCTTTTATTGCATGTTTTTGTCCCCCATGCAGTAAAAACTGCAACGCAATGCTGAAAATGCTGACTAATCATTACCCATTCACCTGTATCGTCAACTGCAATCAACAGTCCAGCATTTCCTCCCTTGTCCGTGTAAACGCATGTGCTGCAAAATAGTGCTGCATTGACATTTTGTCTCAGCTTTTATTGCATATGTTAAAACCATGCGGTGTGGCCTTACCTTTGCAGATCAAAGACATTGTAGTGCCATCTAATAATAGCTTTAAGTCTGTTTTTCTCTTTATTTTATTCCCATTTCACCTAAGGGAAATGGTATTGTGTTTGTAAATTCTCTATCAGAAATGTCAGTGACCACAGAATGGAACGAGCCTTTTAAATGTAACAACGAGCCCAGTAGCCGGAGGCAGGCGCTTGAATTATAAAGGGATTGTCCACAATTCCACAGCTGCGTTGAAGCAGGAGTTAGTTACAGTAAGTGGTACACACCATCATTCCCGCCCATGATAAACCGGGGAAAGTTTATAACCAGACCGGCATAATAACATGTAACAGTGTCCTAGAGGTGCTGAATGCTGATGTTGGAATTTAGGGGGTTATTCACTAAAGTCTGAACTGTTGCGTATAGGTGCGAATTCGCCAGATAAAGACAGCCGCAATAGGCTGCTACTGTCGCAACCGCGTCTTTATAATGAGAATATTGTCGCAGTCACGACTTCACTATGGGAAAATTTCCACATTCTTAACTTTAAAAAAATTGTTGCGACTTTACAATGGGGAAATTGTCGCGGACTTGCTATGCGAATCCACTGTTTGAGAATTCGACAGTCGAATTCGCACCTTAGTGAATAACCTCCTAATTAGTGTTGCAGAGACAATTACATCTTCAAAGAACACAGAGAAAAATACATACTTTACCATTACATAAAGTGATGATCGTGACATACTGTAGTAATGTCCTACCCTACACTGAGTCCTGTGTTCTTGTGTAATTAAGAATTTATATATAAAAAATTTCAGTGCCCAATCTCCATAGGGAATAATGGGTTTTCACCACAACCAGACGAATACTTGTATTAGTTAAAAAAAAAAAAGTGCTTGATCAAGTTCGATAACGGCGAATGATCTCGGTAAATATTCCCCATAGTGTTACCAGCTACTGATTGCTGTAACGTGATCCAGAAAAAATAAAATAGTGCTGTTTAATGACACTGTTAGCAATACAGATGCCGTGGGATCCAGTTTTGCATGTTCAGCTTTTACACACACCTGGCGGCCATGTTTGATATAATTATGCAAAACGTACGTTTTTTTAATGCTGAGCGATTACGTTAAACAATGCTTGAAAATTAATGATGGCTTTGCAACTGTTGTAAAGCACAGTAATTAACAAATTAACTAAATGAGTGCTAGCCAAAACATGGTCAAAAGATGTTACATGCACAATATGCAAATGTCTTTATCGTATTAATATTCATGCTTAAGTCATCATTGTGGGTGTTAAAGGAACAGTAACACCAAGAAATGAAAATGCCATAAATGCATTTACATCCTTCTTATATTTGGTCTGTGCTTCCAAAAATTCTAAATTGCGTCTATAAAGTGAGATTTTATAGGTATTTAGCTTGTTTTAACTCGTTGCCCTGTGATCTTCAGCAGAACCACAGAATATAGAACTAAAGCACTTTTTTACTAGGGGGTGATTTTTAAGAGGGGTAGGGGATCACATACCAGGGTTTTAGGCCTCAGTGCTGCCCCTGATCCACTTCCTGCTTTTTGTTGGATTTTTGAAGAGCTGATCAAGCGCAGTAGCAGAATTCTGATGTAAACTGCTTCTGCGCTTGCTCAGCTTGCCTAAAAGGGGCAGAGGAGTAGTGAAATTGGTGTCCCGTGATTGGTCAGTTACTATAATAAGTGCAAAATAAAACAAAAATATAAAATTATAAATTGTTTGGGGATGCCATGATTGTATTATTACTTAACTGAAAGTTCCAGAAGATACAGAGGAGAAGAAAACTATCCTTCCTTTCTATTATTGATTGGCTCTTCAAGCAAGGATGAAAGACTTGGATGTTGCTTAGAAATGTGGCCCGCGGGGACTTAGAACTTCAACGAGAGCCGGAGCTGGAACATTATCAAAGGGAATCGAGACGGACAAAATCTTAGAGGGAAAATCAGGTTAAAATATACACAGAGCATTCACAGAGGCACAGGTACGAAAGTAAAAATTTCAGTTCCTAAGTCAGTGTAGGGAAAGAAATACTGTGATTGTAGTCGTAGAACGAGCCCTGGGGGTCCCAGGGTAATGTTACAGTTGTATCTGACGCCTGCTATCCGTTCCTGTCTATCCCAGCATTCTTAGCTTTCTGCAGAGAGTCATCAAGAGCATGGGAGACCCGTGATTCTGAAATGAATGCCAGGCCAAAGACTGTTGAGTTGCCCTGTTGTTTTTTCCATAATTCTACATTTCTCCCATCATCCTTCATCCAAGAGTAATCCATTAATATCTTCAAATCTAAATTAAAATCTTACCTCTTGGAGCACTAGCGCTGGTTTTCATGTCTATATTTTATATTTATGCAACTATTTATTCTACATTTATATTTTGTATTTATTTTCTTATTTAATTGGCGCCTATAGCCAAATGAACTGTCACTTTATGCTACTGCACTTGTTACCCTCCTATCTGTTTATGTAAGTCTTCCTCCTATTTAGATTGTAAGCTCTGTGGGGCAGGGACCTCTATCCTCTTGTTACAATCATGACCAGGCACTTAGAGTGATGTATTTTCTTGATTATATGTTTGTAATTTACTTCACTTGTTCTTTCTTCCGCACTTTACCCTGGCCAGTATTATTACTGGATTGTACAGCGCTGTGTAAACGTGCGGCGCTATATAAATAAAAATATACATACAATTCATTCTTATACCTTTGGGAATTTAGCATAGGCTGCAATGATACACAATGACAATGTGACTTGGGTGGTTTGGTGCAATCGCATGGGATTGTGTCTCAGGATTGCGTTCGCTGTTGGATGTGTAGTGTGGCATAGTCAGTTGGGTAGGAGTAGGATGAGAAGTCATGCGGAGTGAGGGGAATTAGACAAGTGAAGGGCAGTGACGTCAGTCTCACCATATCCCACTAACTGTATTCTGTGTGTATTCTATTTCTATGTCACCTTGTCCCTAGCTCATGTTGTCACTTAGTCACAGTCGCTATTGTCACTTTTGAATGAATAGTCACCTTCACTGGATTCCTGTTATCTACCCCACAATTTGCCAGTTTGAAACGGTGAAGTCAAACAGGTGAATTCGGAGCAGTACACATAATCGCATTCGCACCTTCGCACCACTCCTCCGCTTAGTTAATAGTAGAAGTACCTGTGCACGCACGTGCTCTATAAGATTGTGACTATTGCAGTCACCCGAATTGGTATTGTATTTGCCGCATCTCAGAGTTTGCTCTATAACATGGGGAAGTGGAGAATAGATGCAAATTCACACATCTACACGACTATTCGTATCTTCATGGTTAAATGCTTGTTATTTACTTTCTTAGTATTATCTTGTGCATTTCAAAATTGCCCAGTCTTTATTTAGGGGTATATTCATCAAAGTGTAAATTCTGCAGTGGAAGTGAATTTGTGTCACTTCGCATCGCTTGGCTCAGACAGCTGCAGAGTTGCTTCTCCATATTCACTAAGCGGCGGATTCCCTTGCCGTAGTATCAGATGTTATTTCAGTAGTACAGCGCAGTCAGACGAACAGTGCATTGGATCTGCGGGGAGTATTTATAAAAGTAAAAAAAAAAAATTCTGCCCCTTTTAACGCTGGAAAAATCGCAATAAACAGCGCTAATGTATTGATATCGCCAATATACGTATTTATTTTAGGGTAGCAAAAACCCATTATTTCCTATGAGATGGTCCTGAAACTTAGCCAAAGTCAGATAATTTATCCTGTCAACATATTTTGGTGATATTGATCGAAAGCGGGAGGTTTACCCACATGGAAAATACTGCAAACTGTGCCGGTTTTTAACAAATAGATTTTTTTTTTAGAACAAAGAATTATGGGAAAATGTGGCAAATAGCACAGAAGTGAAATTTCTCCCTACGTGTCAGCGCCAGATGACCTGGGTTCGAATCCGGGCTCGATTCTTTATATTTTCACAATAAAACTATGGACTCCGGTGTCTGGGAGGCCCATGGTTTCCACTGGGAGCTAATGTAGCTAAGCACTGGCTAGTGGACAGTAGGAATACAATTTACATACAATGGGGCTTATTGGCTAAAGTGCAAATTGTGGCACAAAGGTGTGAATTTGCCATTTCCCCATATTCGGGTATTCAGCAAATTCTGCGACATGGCGAATTCACCAGCTAATGATGGTCGCACACTACACAATAAATGTCTACTGACGCAGTTGCGAATTTATTATGGGAATATTGTCGCGGTTGCGGATTTGCTATGGGAATCTTCTGTTTAGTCAATAAGGATCAAACCGTAGTCAAATTCTCACTTTCATCAATAACCCCCCCCACTATCTCCCCATCTCCTCTTTCCCATTAAGGGCGAAATTTATAAAATTAGAAAAGGATCCTTTTTTCCCCTTTTCAAAATTTTTTTCTAAGTAAAAACTGACGTTTGATCGAAAAATATTGATTTTTTTTCACCGATCAAAACATCTTTTATCGATGGAAAAGTAGCCAAATTATGTAAAATATGGCTACTTTTCCATTGAAAATAATATCGAGAAAATTCGATTGAAACGCTTCGATCGGGGAAAAAAAATTTTTCTTTTTCAATCCGACGCCAGTTTTTACATCGAAAAAAAAAAACTCAAAAAAGTAAAAAATGACCTAAATATCAGGGTTTCCCTAATCTTTAATACATAACGAGATGGGTCTGATTTGAAATGATCAGCTGACAAGGTTATCATTATGTCACGTCTCGTGACGAGCCAGTCAGCGATTTCCGCTTTCTCCAGGGAACCCCCTTAAAACATATGCCTTGGAACAGTCCCAATAAAAACTTTATCCGGGAACAGTAAAGGAGAATAAAAACTGCGCCAATGAATTGTTTCCTGCCCAGAGGGAACTGAAATAAAGTGCTGCGTAGACAGTGCACGCAGCTCTGCTGATTCCGTCAGATTGTAGCAGAGCGGGCTAAACTCGCCAGCACAAATCTCTGAGATGTGAAGAGTTATTACTGCAGTAAGCTCTTTCCCATCTCCTGCCCCACCGCCAGCGTCCCTTGCTCGTTCAGGTACCCTAATTATACTGCGCCAGGGATGAATGGTTTTGGAACGGAATCAGCAAGAACTACATATATGCTGTGCGCGGGGGGCTTATATACATTAACATTCTGACCTGCAGGGAAAAACACAATTATCATTTAAGGGAAATAGACTCTCGTTATAAAATGAAAGTTAAAAAAGAACGATAGTGTCATAGAATACTTACCTGACCGATCTAGCGGCAGTATAATACCGTATGGAGGATATTTACTAAGGTCATTTCGACCTTTCTGTCCGTTTTTCGTTAGTTTCTTGCCCGGTTTATGCATTTATGTTTTTACACCGTATTTTCCTTCTCCTCTAAAGAAAAGTCGAAAATAATTTATCGATAAATATCGATATCTTAATGCCGCTAAAAATGACATCACTTTCAATAGAGCCCTTTGATATCGATACCGATATCGCCGATATTTTTGCCAGAGACTTAGAAATATTTTTGTGCCCCATCTCCATAGGGAATAATGGGTTTTTCTCCACCATCAACCAGACAAATACTTGTATGTGTGTATAGATATATTTCATTCTTGTACTGTATAGGTAAAAAGTTAAAATTGGCTTAGTAAATTTTGATATTGAAGAAAAATGGGCAAAAACAGCAAAAAAAGAAGAAAAAAAAAAAACACGGGAGAAAATTGCTAAAAACAGCTGAAAAGGCCAAAAAATTGCAAATGATCTTATTAAATATCCCTAAGTGTACTGCTGCTAGATCAGTATTCATCTGATGATCCACAGCCCAGGATGAATCAGATGAATATATATACAATACTCGGTTACTTCCTGGTTATGTGAGTGACATCGGTGCTCTCATAGTACCCGCCCCCTCCTGAATTTCACTGAAATTAACCAACTGCACAGATCAGAAAAAACAAAACAAAAAAACAATCTGCGCACGTGCAGTCGGTTAAGTTTGGCAAACATTGGAAGAGAGGCGGATACTATGAGAAGACCGATGTCACTCACATAATGAGGAATTAACCTTAATGTACTGCTGCTAGATCAATCAGGTAAAGTATTCTATAATACTATAGTTTAAACTTGCATTTAAAGGACCAGTAATACCAAAAAAATAAAAATTCCCATTTGGATTGTCACCGCAATTATTTAAATACAGCACTTGTATAAAATGTTATCTTTGAAGTTAATTTCAATAATTTTATTGCTTTCTGTCTGTCTGTATCTTGACTGATGGCAGCCATGTTGTTAAACAGACCTTATCCAGGGGGTTATTCACTAAGGTGTGAATTCAACTGTCAAATTCACACACAGTGGATTCCCATAGTAAATCTGCTACAATTTCCCCGTTGTAAAGTCGGAACAATTTTTTAAAGTTAAGATTGCAACAATTTTCCCATAATAAAGTCACGACTGCAACAATATTCTCATTATAAAGACGTGACTGCAACAGTAGCAGCCTATTGTGACTGTCTTTATCTGGCGAATTCGCGCCTATATACACACAACAATTCGGATATGCAATGAGAATCCGCTGCTTGCGAATTCGACAGTCTCATTCACACCTTATTGAATAACCCCCATAGTCGCAAATTCACTTCTCATTATTGACTAAGCGGCGAGTAGACTTGTCAGACAAGCAGCAGCGGCGATCACTATGGGATGAGTCCCCACTCAGCCCCCCAATTCGCCAGTCTGAAGTAATGAAGTCAAACAGGGGAGTTCGGAGCAGTACATCTAGTCGCATTCGCTCCTTCGACACCACTTCTCCGCTTAGTCAATAATGAGGTATTACTTAGTAGAAGTACCTGTGCATGCGCACAAAAAATGATGCGAAGAGCTCCGTAAGCTTGCAACTCAAGTAGTTGCTTGATTTGGTCGCGTATTCGCCACATTACTGAGTTTGCTCAGTAAGCAAACATGGGGAAGTGGCGAATAGATGCAAATTTATAGCTCAACGCGACTATTTACCACGTCGTAGAGTTTGCTGAATATATAGAAGTGGTGAATGAATGCGAGTTCGAACCTTTATGCGGCATTCATGAATAATGAAAATATGACTGTATATTCCAGGTACGGATGCAGGTGTTTGTAAATGTCCCCGGCAGAATAAAAGGTGGTGAAGAAACACCTCTGTTCGCAGAATTGAGAAGCGCAGGCGTAACGTGACAGCAGGATCAGTGTATTTACACTTCTTTTCAGATTTTAACTCATCGCTGCCTTGCCTTCCATTGACAGGCACACCCAGAAGCACTTGCTCTTTAGAAGAATACAGATTAGCTGACACATTTGTATGAGTAATCCAGCTGGTGTCAGCACCCCTAACCTATTACACACACACACTAAACCTATTTTTAGATCGGCTGCAATTACAGTTCACATCATACCTGGGATCGCTGGGATGGAGGCATTTACGGACCTGTCCTAAAGCCATAAATGATGTTAAAGGGGAAGTTCAGTTAAATATGTTTTTTTTTTTTAAAGAAGCCAACGTTTAAGCTCATTACAAATATTTTTAAAACTATACATTCGGTATTTTCCTACTGTGTGCGTTAAACATAAATTTTGCAATGTAAATAAAATAAAATATGGGCCCATGAAACTGGAATGGTTTTGTAGGTGTGGCCTGGTATAACTATTATTTATTAGATAGCCTATTAATTTATTATTATTGCTAATATATTGTTTTATATATATACAGTATATATATATTTTTTGTATAATCCCATTAGAAATTGCTTCTTGAGACTGGGTTTATGGCCACCGAAAGAACGCACTTACTATCCAGACTTTGCACCCTGCTTGTAGCTATATAGATTTGAAAAGCACTAAGGAATCAAGGTGTTATGTTCTCTATATTTTGTTTATTGGATTGGATTTTGGTACACAAAGGAAATAAAATATGAATATCTTTTTTTTTTTTTTAAATCTGTTTAGAAAGCCCATTATTTAAACCGGTAAGCGTCACATAAATATTCATCGATTGGAGATTAACAAGACCGTACTTTTCCATACGAAACGAGAAAGGTCTACATTTAATTTTTTATGAAAATCACATAAATCAAGACATTACCCAGTATTGCTGCATCTTCCCAAGTCTAGACAAGTTGAGTACATAGTGAGTTGCTAAGTACAGTGACAATATTATTAAAGGGAAACTAAAGCTCATTTATCTAGGTAAATAAACAAACTCCGCCTACTCCTGTTGTTTCCCATTTCCCCTCGAAAGACCGGTTATAACAATTACACTGAATGGGATGATGGGAATTTCGAGAAATACTGACAGTATAAATCCAAAATATTCGTCTTGCAGAATTCCGGTGTTTTTCACATATTTTCATACGGTTTACGTTCCCCAGTGTTCTTAAACACCAAGATGTCTATATGATCGCCACGTGTTAAAATACTGAATACAAATAGTTTTGAGGTTTACTTTGCCTTTAAGGAGTCTGTAGTATTGTTCAGATGCTGCGATGCTCGCGAGAGTATATATTATCTAAAGCACCATAGAAACCAATGGGACTAGGTGAGGTCTATTTGTTTTTTTGAAAAGTGAGATTCTTAATGAGTCTCCAGTTTCACACTAGCGCTACCCCAAACTCCCATTATACTTACCTGATCCGGTCAGGTATTTTTGGGACGCGCCTGTGGAGGTTGGCCACGCCTCCATTTTCTCATGCTCGCGCAGGCCGGTCGCACATGTTTGGAGGGCCGGATGTGGCCCACAGGCCGTGCAATGCCCAGGTCTGACATACAGCTTTGTCTGTATATGTCTCCAGCGGTATTTCCACTAGGGGGCACTGTGATTAAATGTCTGCCATAGGTGTGATTGTTTTTTCGCTTTTGTAGATTATGCATTTACAGTGGGTAGAAGATATGTATTTCACTGAACATCTTTATAGGAAGTGCCAGATTTCCTTACAGGCGTCAGAGACGCGTGCGGCGCAGAAGGATGGGCTCCTCTCTCCTGATGATGCAAGGGTAACCAGAGAGATACATTCTAACTAAAAAGTATTTTAATATTCAAATGTTGAACCTGACATTTGCGATCTCACTTTGCATGAAATTATGAGTCACACAGTTAAAGCACTTCTGTTCACTGTATCATCTGAGGTTATTTACATAAAAGGGGTGTGGCCAGTTAGGTGTGGCTTAAAGCACTGAGAATTTTGTACCCGCAAGCTCTTGGCTTAGGGAACACTTCCTGTATATGCTTTATGCAAAGCATCATAGAATGCATCAGGACTGGGCGAGGTCTGTTTAACAACATGGCTACTCGCAGTAAAGATATCAACAAACTGGAAGCAATACAATTTATGAATTGTATATTAAAGATAACATTTTTACAAGCGCTTGAATAACTGCCATGCCAATCTAAATGGGAATTCTGATTATTTTTTTTTTACTTTTTTGGTGTTGCTGTTCCTTATAGAGAAGGACTAAAGTCACTAAAATACTTGCTGATGTAAATGTTAAAGTAACATTTTACAATTGCCCGGGTCTCTCTGACCATGCACAGCTGCAAAACTAATTCATCAAAGGGTTGATTTATATTTCACAATTCTTTTTCAGGACTTACCTTCCTGTTTAAACAGATAAATATAATATATGTTTATATTTCCATCAGACAACGGTCTGCTGATGGCTAAATCTCAACCGTAATCTTCTGATTTGGGGGTCAATCCTTCAGTATAAGCCGCAGAACCGACCTGACAGTTTTCAGGATCCGCAGTCTACACTGAAGGCGCGCTCACGCCGGGAGGCTCAATGTAGTTATCCCGACGCAGGCGCGATGGCATCATTCACCAGCGCCTGCACTGTGGGGGAAGGCAGCGATAAGTGACGATACTAATCGGTGCTGAAAAGGTTCGCCATCACTGGGTTAGCCAATCTTGTTACAAACTTAGCTTTATAAAGATATTTCTCTCCTTGTGCCCGTCTACCCTGTCCTGCGATGATACGTACGCTAAAGCGCTTCATCAAAGAGGACAGCAGTCCATTATTCAATAGCTCAGGGACATCAGAAGCCGGATCGCTTCATGATTTCGGCATCTAATCAGATCTGACATAGATGCATGTGTGGTTCAGCAGGAACCTGCGCTGGTTTTCGAATGTCGAAGGATCCAGGTCACTTTACTTTAAATTGCCAACAGGAATGTATAAAGATAATGGTAAAAATTGCCTTTTTCTTTTCAATAAGAGAAAACTGTTGCCAACCCTGTGGGGCATATTTATTAAAGGACCACTAAAATTTAAAAAATAAAATGCCAAATTCCTATTTGCATTAGCCGTGCGAGCTATTTAAATACAGCAGGTGTAAAAATGTTATCTTTTAAAAGAAATTCATGAATTATATTGCTTTCTGTTTTTATCTGTACTGACAGCAGCCATGTTGTTAAAAACGTATCGCGTCGCGTTTAGTACTCTAATTGTCGCCTTTGCCATAATAAAACCCCCCCAACAAAGTGGTAGATAAATAATGGGCATAATGTCGGTAACCGTGAGACAATTTGCAGCGTCTGAGAAAATAACAGTCTTTGCTAAATTACGAAGTTGGAGAGATCATGAATTCATGCGTCTATAGGAGTATGTGCCAATCAGATCTGTGGCTTTATATTACAGGACAGTTGTCCGCTCACTACCTAATTGCGTTTAGCGATTTATTTTTTACCCTGTATACTTGTCATAGTTTAGAATTTATTACAAGAAAAAAGAAAGATTCTCCCATATGTGTGCACTCAAAAAATTTATTTGTAATTTATTTTAACTCAGCAAACTGCATATAATTCTGCG
>WMED01023192.1:0-11502 GCA_019650415.1 Pipa parva
TATTCTCTATGGAACAACCAAAAAAAGGGGGAAAACAAACAGGTACTATGTAATGCATATGTGAATGGAAAAAATGCTGAATAAGCGTTTTATATAGTATATGCAGTACCTGTTTGTTCCCAGTTGCATAGCCTCAACGCGTTTCACCACCTCTACGCGAGTCTCTGTGGCTTCATCAGGAGTTGGACAATTATTTTTCATTACGCACATCTGCACACTGGGTTGTAGTGGTGCTTTTTTACTTTACACTATCATACCATCATATAAGGATAAAGCACTATAGTGCACTTTTTGCACTTCCTCCTCAGAATTTTTGTTTACGAACTTGGCATTAGGGGTAATCAGCCTGTACCCCTGAAGAGGAGCTGCATAAGAAGATTTTTTGAAAAATTTTTTGAAGTTTTTGAAGATTTTGTGTTGAAGAAAGAATTTTTGATTTAATTCACTTGGGACTTTGTTTTGTATTGTTATCACACTTGTATACACATTAATAAGTTTATAAGCGCATCCCTTCTCCTCAAACACAGTTTGGTCAATATATTTTTTGTTACGCATATTCAGGATATGTGCCCAAAAGCCCAACGTTTAACGATTAAATAGCTAAATATCATACCTTCTAGACACAATTTAGAATTTTTGGATGTACATGATGAATATATAGTAGCTATAAATGCATTTGATGCATTTTAATTCTGTTGGTGTTACTCTTCTTCTTACATTTGCACAAGCTGAATTTAACCAAACTTGCAATGTAATTTGGGCAGTTGGTCTTACTTCTCTTTCTGTCTGAATACCTATATGCATCTATATTTTATTTCGATACATTATTACTTAGCATAAATTGTTTCAGTGTGTATTTGACAATTTTGTGTTTACCACAACTCCCCAAAATGAAATATCTTTAACAAATACACACACCTCTGCTTCCGTTCTTACTGAAATATCTGAAGTTCTTTTCATTTTCCGTTCTCTACTCTTGTGGTCAGGGTTTGTATACTTGCCAAGACTGATTGCCTAATGCCCTGTTTATTAAGAAATAAGGTAGAAGTAAACATCAGTTATGCCAGGAAAACAAATTTACTAGACTTTAAAAAAACAATAATATATTAGGCATGCCAAGTTATGTCACTGCATTCTCAAACTTTGTACTCAATATCTTTGTCTGTAAGTGCTAAAAGTGCTCATTTTTGTCTGTGTGATAGTTCATGGAAAAACAAACTTGCACATGTAAGCCTAAACCCAGGTTAAAATGGTATGCAAATTATTAAATATACTCCAAATTATAAATCTAATTTCTTTCAGTGAAAGCCTTGTTTTTTGGGGGGTATATTTATGAAAGAATGAATTTACCTCCCAAAGTAAATTTTCCAGTTGTGCCTAGTAATCTGTTTATTCACTATGCAATGTAGTGAATAGTCTGTGTGTTGTGAATAGTAGCAATGGTGTTTTAAAGTGAATGCATCCTAAATAGCTGTATTGAAGACAAGTGATGTCATTTTTACATGGATCTGCTTAAAGGAGACACTGCCACTGCTAATGATGACAACATGCTGTCAAGTAGACACAAATTATCATGCGAAGGGACAATGTTGCATTTTGGTCACCATTATTGGCACCAGAAAATAGTTCCACAAATTACTATTCTTTTTACATTCAAAGATAGCCAATTCCTAGCTAATGTTGCCACATTTTTACTTCTAGGTAAAATGAACCAGAATAGTAGCAGGAACCCTGTGTTAAGTCCCCTCCCCATTTAGCACTTTTGTCAATGACATATTTTATTCAGACCAGTATGCCTTGGGTGAATAGTCACTCTGACACATATTGCCGCATTTGCAACAAAAAGATTTAAGTATGCAGCCAGCATAAGTTGGCAAATTGGCTGATAATTCGCACATTACAAAAAATAACAGTGTTTGATGAGTAAGCAAAGTTGGCGAATTGTCAATTAGTGGTGAATGTATTTATGCAATAGTTTCCAATTTGATTAATACAATATGATACACACTGAAGTGCAAAATTTGGACATGTGTTAAAAGAATTCTGGATCACTTCCTTTCCACATACATATTATAAGTATATGTGTAAGTATATGAACAGGTAGATGATAAAAGTTTATGTATGCTATGAAATTCATGAAAATGCTTTCTAATTCAAGTATATATTATCAGTGGAAGTACTATGTGCGTGATATTTTATATGTGTGATATTTTGAGGATTTTTAAAGTACCGTTCATATTAAGGATTCTTTTTTTTTTTTTTTTGACTACAAACAATACTGGTGTTTTTTTGGCATTTATTTTAAATTTGAAATCTGTAAGAATGAGAAAAGGCAGGAGGACTGATTAATATCTTCCCAACAAACAAAAGGATCATGGGTGGGTTGCAACCACATGATGTTCTGAGTTCTTTTGTTTAACATCAGCTTTCAACAGAATTTTGGGGTATGAGACTGCTTGTGAAGGCTATTTAGGTTGACAGAAAAAGAGTCCAATCCCCACAGAGGCTGCAATTAATAATTTAATACAAAAAATAACTGTAAATAGGAAACATGCATGGTATATAAGCCAAGGAAGCAAAGCACAGGAAAGATGCAGCATTCCCATTAAACACCCACAGTGCACATAGGAAATAATAGAATTTGCCAGCTTGCATGTAGCCGATTGCTTTTGGTGTATTTTCTCCATTAAAATATTTCAAACTGAAATATAGATTTAGTGCACTCAGAGGAAAATTCTCTTAAGTGCTATGCCACTTTAGTAGATATGCCTGTTGCCTTTTAAACTGCTGTATGAAGATTTGAGATAAGTGGTGTAATGTATACATACATCATATCCAATTAAATAATATATTACTTTTAATAAAGGTAACTGTAAAATATTACACGCAATATTCCACAATACCAATCTATAATCTGTCATATATGAATGTTCTTTTGTAATCTTTCCATTTCTGGTTGGTCCTTTTTTTTTTTTTTTTCATCGGATAAATATTTTACCACCTTTCATCTATTCACTTGGCCTGTGTATAACAGGTATGGTGCCTGATTTTATAAACTGTTGCTTATGAATATTTTATGGCCAATGTCTATTTTTGTCTGGATTGTAATGCCCTCTCCTTTTTTTATTGAGTATGATTAATATTTCATTGTCATATCTTTGCTGCAAGTTGGTTTGCTGTATGTCTGCATTTATTCCTATTAAAGTATTTAAAACCTTGGCTTTCAGTTTTTAAAATTCAAATAAAAAAATTATCTCAGTTCATGTACAGGTACTGTAAGTTAGGACGTTCTTCTCTTTCCCACCCTGCTTCTTCTCCACCCCAATTGTTTAAGTACTAATCCAGTTATCAAACAGGGGACGGTGATGATGTCTATGGGTGTAGCTATTTACATAGAAGGTAACAGTAATCTATGTGCTTCTTAACAGGGTTCACTTGTATTTTCATTGTAAGCAACATGACTTTCAACGAATTATCATCGTATGAAATTAAGTACTTTCCAAAAATATCTACAGGGGGGATAATGAGTCCACAAAAGTGCTATGCCTGACAAATAAAACCATCCAAATTTGATAGTAAAATAGCACAGAATATGAAAATCATTTAGAAAAGGCTTTCATTTTTTTAACATTAAATACATAACTGTGTGAAGTAAAATACTGGGAGACAAGTATATATATTGGCTTCCCAACACCTTAGCACTTTAGGGTAATTAAGGAACAAGTTAGTTTGCTTTACTAATGCTTTCTTTGTCTCTTCGAAACATATAGAAAGAAGATGAGCACCAGCAACCTCAGCAGGGCTACAACCCTTTATTGGGTAGTATCGGGGCAGTCCTGGCCCTATTGGAGCCCTGGGCCTCCCCCCCCCACCTGCGCCCCTCCCCCCAGCCCCGCCCTCCCAATTTGCCCCGCACCCCCACTCACCTCAAACAGCATTCCAGAGACACACCTCTTCTAATGAGGTAAATTGAATGCGATGGCGCTCTTTAGATGTACGGGTCTTGCCGGCAGCTGCCGAATACAGGCGACAATGCTGGAACGCTGTTGGAGGTGAATGGGGGGGCACAAGGCAAGGGGTAGTTGCGGGGTAGGGGGGTCAAGGTTAGCAATGGGTGATAGCGCCCCTCAAATAGATTGCGCCCTGGGCCATCACCCACCTCACCCATCGGTTGAACCGGCCCTTGGTAGTATAGTACATTATATATAACAAGTGAGTCCCAAAACATGTTGTGTATAATGCAAAATAATGCCCAATAAAGGGTTGCAGCACTGTTGAGATTGCTGGTGCCCTTCTTTCAATATGTTTGAATGAAATTTAAGTGGAGATTTCACGGTTCTACAGAGAAGGATACTATGCTAAAGTATTCACATAAGAAGCCATCTCAGACCCAGGAATTTCCTATCCACTAAGGTATTTCTTTTATTCTCATTGGATATATATTTCATTTTTATTTTTATATTTCTTATGGGACAATTGTAAATAAAGTGCAAAACACAAAATTGTGCAAAAATACCATTTAAAAGCATAGAAATTGCATCAAAATGCACTGAAAATGGTGAAATTGCATACAAAATGGTAAAAATCTTCAACATCTTCTGTTATTTCAATTGAATGCACTCCTTTTCGATTTTATGTAAATTAATTAAAAAAAAAAGTAGAAAAAAGACAAATAATAGAAAATGTAAACATGATCTAAAAGTTTTCCAAGCTTAATTTTATTTATCTACTGTTTTGTGCTTGTCTTGTTATGTTGACAACTGCCAGCATTAGTTTGAAAAGAAATTCAATGTTCAATGTTTCCAAACAGAAAATCATAGAAGATACTGTACCTTTATCTTATTAATAAAAGTACAAGTTGTAGCTAGGTGTTGAAATAACATGCTGCATTTGTCCTAATACAAAACAAATACAAAACAAAGAGTAAATTACAAATCTGCATGAAAAAAATGGCCTTGCAACAACATAATTCATAACAATACCAGTACAGTCAGTAACTGCTCAACATGACTAGCACAGTAATATCAGCTGTGCAACAAAGTAAAGTCCATGGTTCTGTCAGTTGCTGAATAAATAAACCCTTGTTTCAATACAAATCAATGACTTTAGAAAAGTGCAACAGCACTCTTCCCCTTTTGAAATTTGGCATGAAGGTAACGGCTCCAGATTGGACAGAAAACCTTGAAATGTTGGGTATAGCGCTACCGCATTGTAGCCAGCCATACAAGAGCAGAGCTCAGAGAGCTTGTGACAGGCAGCCTGATCTATGGTGTCACTCTACATTAAGTAGATGTTTATATAAAAAGGATTTAGATGTGCAAATGGGTTATTGAAGTGAAGACTAAGTAGAAGCAGTAGTCACTCAAAGCACCTGGACCAGATGGTTTCGCTAATTAATATTTAGAAAATGTTGCATCCAATAAATTTAAAGGGGTTGCCTATGTAAGAGTTATTTTTTGCATGCTGTAGATAGTGGTGTTCTGAGACAGTTTGCAGTTAGTATTATAAAAATCTTATTTTAGTTTATAGACTCTGTTATTACATATTGCAGCTGTAAATAGTATGTATAATATAGTTAACAGAGCTCAAGTTGAATTCCTATATAACCTGTAGAGGTTATCCGTTAAGGTATTCCCATCCATTAACAGCACATTCCCATAGCAAATTCGCAACCGCGGCAATTTCCTCATTGTAAAATAGGGACTGTGACAATTTTCCATAGTAAAGTTGCGACTGCGACAATATTCTCATTGTAAAGACACAACTGCGACAGTAGCAAGTCTATTGCAACTGTTTTTAGCTGGCGAATTCACACCTATACGCAACAATTTGGACTTTAGTGAATAACCCCCTCTTAGAGTTTTCTAGTCTCTGTTATAAGTTGTTCAATTAATTTTCCCAAAGGACCAGAAAAGGAAAAAATCCCATGTGAACTGGCATAGCCGTTATTCGTACATAGTATTTTTATTTCTTTGTGATTGCTGCCCCACCTAGTACATTATTCCCTATGGAACTTGGATAATACATATTCATAAAGTGCCCCAGAAAGTCTAAATCAGCTGTAACCAGGTAGAGAATACACAAACCAATAAAAAATCAGTAATTTACTTTTAAAGATTGCATTTTACTGGTATTGAATAGAATTAATTGCTATACCAATTTAAAAGGCATTTTTTTCTGGTTTACTGGTCCTTTAATTTGGCTGAACGTATCAAACTTTGCTTCAGCGTGGGGCCACTTTTTAGGTCAATTACCATCAAATATGACTCACTGAAAGTGATCCTTCACATTATAGAATCAGATCGACCACATCAAGGGGCATATATCTACTAAATTTGGAAAACCGTATCTGTTAAATGATATCTTTTCTTTAAAACCGTGTGTGATTATCATAAACCAGTAACTACTCACAAAGGCAGCACTGAAATTTTATACATTTATTATAAGTACAGCGTTGGATATAAAATACAAAATAAAACAACAATGTGCTAGTCTGGATATGACAGCTACAGTTACAAAAAGTTAAGTATATGCTTATATCTGTGTGTGTGTGTGTATGGGTGTGGGTGTGAGTGTGTGTGGGTAAGTGTGAGATCAAGCAAGAGAGAGAGAGATGTAGATCGTAAAACATTTATACTCAGTAACAAAAACCCTCTCTTTACCAATATGGTCAAAACTAGAGGAGTTACACACCCCTGTCCAAGGTCCTCATTCACCATAGTGCGAAGTGAGCCGCGAAGCGTTCGCCTCACTTCGCACTTGGTGTTATGCGCATGCTGATGTCCTGCACGCGGACATCAGCATACGCATTAAAGGGATTCCCCTCCCGGCGAGAGCACTCGAGTCTCTTCGCCGGGAGGGGAATCCCTTTAATGCGCATGCTGATGTCCGCGTACAGGCCTTGGCAAATCTTTACTGTGATTTGACTCCTCTGACTTCCTAAGGTTTTTGTGTGACAGTACCAAATGCTTACTGATTGACCCTTTCATTACTGGGTAGTATGATGATTAAAACATATTATACATATGCATATATAATATTTTACAGTATCCTTGTTTTTTGACATTTTCGACCATTTTTCAAACTTTTTTTTTTAGGTATTCTTATTATGATTGATTTGTTAATGTTAGTTTGAGCTTTACCACTACTAGTGTTTCCAAATCATTGGCTGTAATATGGATAGTTATAAAATGAATATGCCAGCACTGGGTTCTGTTACTTAGAGAAATACGACATTGGCTGAGCCAGATTATGCACCATGAACTCTAGGCTACTGCCTAGGGCCTAACTACTGCGAACTGCCAAGACACATAAAATTCTATTTTTAGCTATTGTGGCAGACTGGGATAAAATGTCACTGATTTTGTATAAAATATTGCATTGTAAAGTTGTTGTATATTTGTTTTCCTGTGTAATACTTTAGCACCATATAGTATAGAAAAAAAGCAGCAGCCAGTACTGGAAGAGTTAATCCAGAAATCTCCCCTTTGTCTCAGGTGAGCTGAGTTACTAATTAAGGGGCTTTATAGAGAATATTCCTCTTAGTAAAAGTTGTTCACTATTCCCCAGCTTGCTGGAGGAGAGATCCAACCCAGTGAGACATATTGCTTTGTGTTAAAGGGTACCTGGGGGTAGGAGACCTCTAGGTGTGCCCTAAGGCAAGGTTATCCTGCAGGGCTATTGTTATAGCTGTGGTCCTGAGAGAGTGAAGACATTCCTGGGGTAGATGGTCCTAGGGCAGTGGTGGCCAACCTTTTGAGCTCGGTGTGCCAAAATTATTAAAAAAAAATACAAATCAAGCACAACTTAGGTGGTGTGTCACTTTGAAAAAAAATCCTTAACTTTTTAAAGGCGGGGCAACTCTCCTACAGAGAGCATGGCACGAACGGCACCATGATGCGTCAGCAAAAATGTCTCGGCGTGTCATAGGTTAGCCATCACTGTCCTAGGGGTATGTTACAGGAAGGAGTCCTGTGGAAGGAGACTGTCCCTAGTTTAGAGGTAAGAATAGGGTTAGTTACTGTTATAAGGCGCAGTAGTGTGTGCCAGTGTAGACGCTAGGAGAACAACAGCCCAAAGCCGCAACAGGAGTAAGTGAAGGGGCAGCCCCCAGAGAGTGAGGTGGATATCCTGCTCTCAGCCAGGGTCCTGAGGTCAGGGCTAAGGCTTCCATATTCCCTGTGTTCCTATGTTGTGCTGCTGTAGTTAAGTAGAGAAGAGACCAAAGGCTGCTGCTGGATAAAGACTGCTGTTTCCACTATCAGACGCTGCTAAGAGGTGACCAGGGCATTAGTACCGGTGTTGTGAGTAAAACAACTGTTTCTTTTGTTATGACTTTTCTCAACATTAAAAGTTACATGAATTGTGTTTAAAGGAAAAACTGCTGCTTAACTGTGGTTTGGGTGTTAAAGGGGCGGTTGCTGCTATGCTTAGGGGTTTCACTGGCTAAAATATGTTACCTGCTCCCCAACCATTTGACTAGTTCCCCACACTATGTAGCTGAAGGAAGGTTTGGCCCTAACCACTTGCCTGAGAATGGCCCTATTGTATCTTAATCTATCTCTGAGCATTGGATTATACTGTAGCTTCATGAAACAGAAGTAGATAGATATGAAGTATGTATAGTGTATAGCAGGGGTGGCAAATCTTTTTGGCACAGAGTGCTAAAAAGGTGATGTCACCCACAAGTACGCCCCATGAAGTGCCGGCGCTGGTGAGTGACGTCATCATGCCAGCGCCAGGGGAGGAGTGCACACGCGTCGGGGGATGAGAACTCCCCTGCTCGTGTGCGCTTCTTCAGTACAGGCCGCGGATCCGGCCTGAAAACTGTCAGATTGTGTCCGCGGCATGTACTGAAGGCAGGTATTGGCGACAGCTTGCATACCAATAGCGAGGGCTCTGCATGCCATAGGTTCGCCATCCCTGGTGTATAGGACAAGGTGATCAGTTTACCATTTTAAACAACATTATAGTGCCAATTTACACAACTGCCTTAACTCTAGCTATTTAAAAAATGCCTAGTTGTGCAGAGCAATCTAATAAATGGATGCACTAGAATGTGATGGACCCTCTTGTAATATATAACCTTTTAAATGGCTAGTACTGACATCAGAAAAAACAGTTCATTACTTAAAGGATAACTAGCCTTGTTACGCCAAAGGTTAATTTCCTAGGGAGAGAATACTCATGGATCGCACTGTTAGGCTGTTGCATTGCCCCTGCTGTCTTCACTGCTGATCTCTTGTGTGCTTGACAGCTGCCACAGTCCTCTACTCTTCTGGTTCCTCTCAGTTTTGCGGAAAAGAGCAAGTGCAGTAGCAAAAATGGCTCTTTTCAGTGAAATAGAGCGGAACCGAAATCGAAGAGTACCTTCATGGCTGTCAAGCACAAAAAGATTTCTGTGATCTTTCTTGTGACTAAATACATTACACTACATCTTAGCACCCTTAGAAAAGGATACTAGCAGTCACCTTGGAGTGTCATGCAGCTTTCAGTTTTTATATGCTTGTTGAATTCTTTAATGACTAATAATATCCTTATAAATTACAGAAAGAGGTGTATTATCTTCCAGATTTTGCTACTTCCCTCTTCATGATACAGCATAATATTACAGCCTGCCTCCAGAAAAAAGTAAATTTTCCAGAATGCAAAGAGTAAAAGCCCAAGGTAACCTCCAAATACCTTTTTAGAATGTTTGTTTTTTTGTGGGGGAAGGAATACAATAACTAGTGAGTTAACAAGTGACAACAACCAGCTAATTCACCTACAGCTTTGTAGAATGCTTTCCCATAATAGTCTACAATTGCACTTGTTAAAAATAATTATACTAACTAGGATGTGCATGAGGTGACCTTGTAAATTAAATAGAGTGCAAATAATTTACATCCCAGTACTCTGGCAACAGGGTCAGAGTTTCAACACTATTATATAGAAGCTCTGTTACCTGTATTAGAATTTTTAGATGTTTATTTTTCCTCACTCTCATTGGCTGGGAGTTGGCACTGAGAACACATTTTATGGTCAGTAGCTTAAGGGTCTATCATTTAATTTCCATAGATTTTTACATTTGTTTGCACCCAATTTACTTTTAAGTATTTTCATGGAAATCTAAAAAAAAATTGAGAAATTAAAAAAGCAGAGAATCAATCTGAAAAATTATAATTAAAAATACCCGTAGCTCAAAATATATCAGAACCAAAAAAGTTAATGTTAATAAAAATTTGTGGTTAAAAAAAAGTATAAAAATAAAACAGTGGGGATTATGGTCAAAATATACTGAAGAATGAGAATAATCAGGAAACATGCTTTTTGGTGGATTTTGCCTTTTAGTGTACATGCAAAACTCCATTATGTTGACCAGTAATAATATTCTTACATTCTTCTATTCATTCAAGCAAACACATAAACTAGATTTTAGCTGATATAACTTTTTTTTTTTTTGTAATCACTGCTGCAATGTTGCATTGTCATTGCAACTGCAGTTCCCAAGATTCTTAAAACTAAAGCTGGCCTTAATCTGCTAGAACCCATCTCTCTCTGCAAGAAAACATTTTGTAACATTATCAGCTGTGAAGGAAAAAAGTGCACAATTGATTGGTTTGGTTATTTTGTTTATTTGCAGTATGTGTCTTGTTAGTAAGGTATTCAATATTTGCATATCCTGAAATAAAAGTTGCTTAAAGGAAAGTTAAATACTAGTGTGACATGAACTATTTCACATCTTAAATGGGGGGAAAAAAACTAATTATGAAATTTACAGAAACCAGCTGAATTTTAATTTAAGAATAAAGTCAGAAAATGTATCTATTAATTACTATCTATACTGAATAAATGAAAAATGTAGGTGAACTTTCTTTTATCTCCAAATTGTCAGGTGAGAAGATTTGTCCTGGTAGATAAAGGACAGTTTTAGGAGTGTCAAGATTCACACTTGGCAATGATAGGTGGTCTGACCTGTTGTCCTGACTATCTTACAATGCTGTTGAAATAAAAATAAAAAAACCTACCATACTGTATAGTGTATACTGTACTCAGCAATGGTATATAATGTAACCACAACGTACTGCATATGAACAGGGGCATAACTATATTAATTTGACCCTTCAGTAGCCATGCAATGCCTCCTTCCTGCATCCCCCTTGGTGAGATAAGCCAAAACTAGATAATAACAAGGGCAAAATTTATTAAAATCGAAAATCGCGATATCGGCTGCTTTTTTGCAATATCGCAGTTCCGATATTGGCAAAAATTGGCAATATTGTGGTTCCAATATCACTGATTTTTGGCAATATTGGAACCGAAATATTGCCAATATCATGATATCGCGGTTCCAATATCGAAGATTTTTGGCAATATCATGGCTGATGCCGCTATATCGGTAAAAATGGCCGATATCGGCATCGAGAGAACGGCTGATAATGCAATATCGATATTGCGATATCAGTAGAAAATATCGATATCAGCAGTTTTTTTTTTCAGTTTTTTTTTTAAAGTTTTTATTTT
>WMED01023193.1:0-11501 GCA_019650415.1 Pipa parva
TAAGGATCCCAGTTAGGGGGATTCAGTGACAGCGTGAGACCTCCCTAAGGATCCCAGTCATAGAATGTTTCAGTTTCTCCAGCGGATCCCAGGCTAGTTAATCTATAAACTCCATTTCTGTACGTGTAAAAACCTATTGGCAGAAACTCTGTTTACTTGTATTTAAACGTTACATTCATTTGACTTTATAAGACACGTGTGTCATGTTTATTGCACGTCTAGCAAGAATAGAAAGTTCATGTCTATTTATTTATTGCTACATACAGTATATCCAGATATATCAGGCCATTCCCTGGCTATTTGTATGTAAATGAATTCATTCATCTGTTTTATATCCCTATTCCTCATTACCAATGTTCATTCATTTATTTCATTCTTATTCATTTTAGCTGCGTCCCCGGTGCTACCCTGTTGTGCTTCTTACTCACTAAGTATGAGTTTGGTTATTAATAAATTGCTCATTTACATTTTCTAAACAATTCCTGGTCCCAGTTTAGTTATTATAAATGACTGTCCCCAAATAAAAGCAGAAGATTATCCCCTGAGTGGTATTTGTATTAACTCTAACATATGCAGCCACATATATCAATCCCGAGTGGATGTCCAGCGTTCCCATAATAATACCCTCATCAAAAAAAAAAAAAAGTAGGATCTTTTTAAGTATAATAAATGTAAAAAGTGGGCTATTTTTAAAAACAATATTATCTGCCACCCAACGCTGACCCCTTCATATTGCGATCAGTAAATCTATTTGTTCATTATTCATTTTTATGTAGCACAAAAGTAACATTTTGTTCAGAAAATGACCAGTGAACAAACGGCGCTCCATATGTCATTATCCAACTTGGGACTTCACAGTAAAATGAGATGTCAACATTCCCATTTACGGGAGTTGTTAACTGAAGCCTGAGGGGGTTATTCTCTAAAGCCCGAATTGTCACGTAAAGTTGTGAATTCGCCAGATAAAGACAGTCGCGATAGACTGCTACTGTCGCAGTCGCGTCTTCATTTTGAGAATATTATCGCAGTTGCAACTTTAAAAAATTGTCGCAGTGGCAACTTTACAGTGGGAGAATTGTCGCAGTCGCAGATTTGCCATGGGAATCCTCTGTTTGAGAATTCGACAGTGGAAGTCGCACCTTAGTGAATAACCCCCTTAGTGCTGTTACAGCCAATGTTACTGCCTTTACACTAATATAGAGGTTCCTCCTGTATTGTTGTTCTGACATCCAGCTCTCTATTTAAAAGCCTATGTAACCCAATTACAGCAATACAGTAGTCTATTTGGTGACCTTCACAAGAATGACTCTTCCAGCCGTGATAATTATTCGATAATAATATTTTTTGTTTTACTTTCTTTTTCCCTACAAGTTATTTACATCTGTTTGACCGTTTCATACAGTCCCATATACAGTACACTCAGTCAGTGTCCAAGGTAGGGCAGACCTCTTGTAGATTGTTATAGATACAGAACTCAGAATGAATAAAAAGAAATGATAAAGTGTTTAAGTTGGTGTAAACAGTTTGAACATGTACCATGGGGACGGATATCCCGCAGGGACATCTGCTGAAATAACTGTTGAGGTTCCCGGGAGGGACAATGGATGTCATTACTTATCCTGTGGCATCATATTACATTATTACACTTCCCCTTTAAATGACTGGAACATTATAAATGTGCATGTTTTAATAAAATTTTAAATTGTTAAATGTAACATTCGAACAAAAGTTTAAAATGTATTATGCAAAGAAGAGTTTGAGTTCATTTTCCCTTTCTACTATTAATTCCTCAAAATTGGTATATTCGGGCACCTGGTTCCTCCCCAGAGTATCAGAGAGGGCTGTGCGTCCCTGTGTGATTTAATGTCCCTCTTTTATACCAAAAGGTGTAGGGTATGTCATGTGGTTCATTTTCCTAACCAGAGGGCCAGTGTCAGACTGGAGTGTTCAAACCCACTAGGAACCAAGTGATTAGGGCCCACCATGAACCAAATGATAAGGGCCCACTGTGAACCAAGGGATCGGGGGCCCACCGTGAACCAAGGGATCGGAGGCTCACTGTGAACCAAGGGATCGGGGGCCCACCGTGAACCAAGAGATCAGGGGCCCACCGTGAACCAAGAGATCAGGGGCCCACCAGGAATCAAGAGATTGGGGGTCCACTGGGAATCAAGAAGGGCCCACTGGCAAACAGACCCCGGCCTTCTTTGTACTATGCTCAGCAATATGTCATTATGGAGCAGTTTTCAAATCCAGGAATGCCTTCTTAGGCCTGGGCCCACCAGCAGTTTTTCCTGTGTCCTGTGGGCTTGTACAACTTTGTTAAGGGCTGTGGATTCTGGCAATTTGATTATTAGAAAGTTATAAAATTAATTAATTTCTGTCACAGGTTTGTATGTACAGTACCAGATAGGTAGGTAGTAAGAGCAGCTCATTGCCCCAACAAGCAGTACAGTTGAACTAGGTTACAGCTCAGCCTTCACACAATGCAGTGCTTGCATAGTCATCATCAGAACCTGCTCTGAGGAGGATTTTTACTGAGGTTAATGTCATTCTAATGTCATTCTAGAGGTTTGACCAGTTGCTAGAAGATCCCTGGTTAATTGTACTGCTGAATGCTCTATTCACATTTAAAGGAAGTGCATGGAGGGTAAATTATACGTTTTTGTCATTTAAAGTAATTGTTTCATGTTCAGCATAATAAATCTATTAATGGCTCCCCCTTCAGTTACATTACATATTATTCAGTAACTCACCCAGTTGGCCATCAGTTACATTGCCTTCCAGTCCTCCATTTATTGCACAATCTAACCAGCAATCCCAGCACAGAAAGCTGTCAGCTTTACATTGTTCATACGCCCATCCAGTTCCTTTCAGTCACAGCCAGTGATACTTTCATTCCTGAATATTATTATCTCACTGCATTGCAGGTTTATTGTCTCCTATTTAGATTGCGAATATTGCCTTATGGCCCTCTGGTTGCTGCTGACATCCCACATGTAAGTGAAGAATTTAAAATGGCGGGTGGTGTTGGGGAGACATCAAACAGCGCAGGGCCCCATTAAATTGACTTAGACTTACTTGGTTTTCATTGACCTGATTCTTTCTTACCATAGTACAGGGGTTGGGAACCTTTTTGACTGAGAGCTGAGAGATCCATGAACGCCATATATTTTAAAATGTAATTCCGTGAGAGACATACAATATACAGTTACCGGTTCTCCGTCGTCTGTAATCTATTTCTTCAGTGTTGCCACTCAGTGGCCTGGTTATCAGTCACTTTCTTGGGTCTCTGTTTGATCATTGGGGGTTTCCACGCCAAAAAGATCTCTGCCTCCTGCGAGTATGGGTCCCAGTAAATGACATTAACGCTAGAGCACTGTGTAACAGTGATCAGCCCCTTTTGAATTTGCAGCATACGTGACGTCAGCGGCTCCAGATTGGCTAGCAACCCAGAAGCGCTGAGAGAGCTATGTCTCTACAGCGCCTGCCGGCATTCAGCTTGCAGCAGTGACGAGCAGTGCGTGCATACAAGCACCACTCGTTACAGTCTGCGAGTTAGATGCAGCCATCAAAAGAGTCATATCTGGTTTCGTGAGCCATTGATTCCTGACCCCTGCCATAGTACATCTCATGGTGGAGAAACCACCTGTATATGGTTCTTCTAAAGGAAAACCCCTTGACCGTACTTTTACATGTTTATTATCTGATGGATGTTCATCGTTGGAAAAACCCAAAATGATAGTTGCCTTATTGGAAAAATAGATGATTATATATATATATATATATATATATCCTGCGGTAACTACACATGGCGGTAATTCTGTTAGGGTTATCATATGACTATGGCCTTACTGCTGGAACATTGAATGACTATGTTTCTTTTTGTAGAATGTCACAAGACTATAATTGTCCTGTTGCATAATTGTTCCACTACAGGAACATGGCGTTTCTGTGGTGCTTGTGTTACATCATCATGTAACTATTCTCCTGCCTTTGGCACATCCCAATACACACACAACTTTCCCTATTACATCACCCACACATGCACTGAAAAAAATCAGGGATAGGGAAGAGGATTACGGTGGTGGAACAGAAAAAAGGAAGATCGTCTTTATCTTGAAGTAAGAGGCAGTCCTGGAGCGAAGGAGATGATCGGTAAATATTTAAACAGTCTGGGCAAAATTGAAAAAAATGCAGGTGTTAGTAAATACGAATTACTGCGCGCGGACATCAGCATGCGAATTAAAGGGATTCCAGTCTCAGCAAGACAACTCTTATGCTCTCGCCGAGACTGGAATCCCTTTAATGCGCATGCTGATGCCCGCGTGCAGGACATCAGCATGCGCATCTCAGTCTTTCTGAAGTGAGGCGAAGACTACGCACCTCACTTCGGAAGATAGTGAATTCCTCCCTTAGCTTTCCTTCAATGTTAATATACTGTTTTTGATAACATTTCATTAAATATTTAAAAATGAGCATTAAAGGGACAATGAAGCCTGTAAAAAGTGCTATTTATTAACCACCTATTATGAAGTACAAGTGTTAAATTGACAGGCTTAGGATTACTGATTTTGCAGAATAGTCATCGATAAAAGAAAAGACAAGCACTTGGAGCAGAGGATATCAGCTAATCCTATCTCCACCTCCTGTTACTTGTGTGCAGCATTTGGATTATATTTTGGTTTTAAGATGCTTTTCTCCAATTTTTCACCCTTTCAGAGCTGTCTTACACTAAATTTCCTGAAGAAAGTGAAACTGAATTTGAATTAGTTTCAGGAATGGTGAGCATGCTCAGTTAGTAAGGTAAGCCCTTGACTAAGTGGGAGGGGCTCTGATTAGCTACAAGTCTCTGCTGCAATTGCTTGTTTTTTTCCTTCTATTGCTATGACTATTTCATAAAATCAATAAACCTAAACCTGTCATTTTAACACTTGCAATTAATACTAGATTGCCAATTAATAGAAAGTTATTTATTTGCTTTAATGTCCCTTTAAATAAAGGCAGAACATGGAGAAACATGTTTAAAAACATTGTTATCCCTTAATAAAGAAGTGCTAAATTATATTTTTCCTTTTTTGATTTTCTATGTCCAGATTTATTTTATTTTACTTTGGGTAATTTGTGTTTTTAATGCGTCTCTGTCCCAGTGGTTAATGACAGTGGTAAAATGCAGTTTATCAGAGAATACAGAACTGCAGTAAGGATGGAAGACTAGCTAAAACCCAATGCTACAAAAGTGGCAAAAAATAAAATCTGATTGGAAATTTAAAAACCTGGCAAAATGTATGGAAAATTTACAACAACAAAAAAATTTCTTTAGAACGCACAGAATTCATCGACAGTGGAAAAGAAGTTTAGTAACCCATAGCGACCAATCAAAGGCTGGCTTTTACAGTTCTAGCTCTCTACTACCAGTGAATGCTAACTTGTTATTGGCTGCTATGGGTTACTAGCCTTCTGTAAACAATTGCCCTTGTTGACTCATTTCCTTGACAATATTTTCTTTAAAAAATAAATTGACTTTCACTTTTTGGGGGATTTTTTTGGGGCGCGTCATGAATATTTATTTCCTTTAAGGCTACACTGAAAACAATAGGGAGGGGCGCAAGGAATAAAACATGTCCACAATCAGCAAACACAACACAATTATTAGACTGTAAGCTCTATGGGGCAAGGACCTCCAACCTCTTGTGTCCACCTCAACCTTAAAGTGAAGTATCCTTATGATATTATACTTGTATTGTTTAATGCACTTTTCCCATGTCTGTATTATATTTTTATTACTAAACTGTACAGCACTGCGTATGCTTGTGGCGCTTTATAAATAAAATTATACTTACATACAATATAAATCATGAATTAAACATCAAAGATAGCATTATTACTTATAATATATACTAATAGCTGCCACACCAAATTATTTTTTCCTCTTTCTGATATTACTGTCTCTTTAAATGATACGCCATTTTTATATCTGCCAGCATTATTTCTGGAAATCGTCTAGGACTTGTAGATTTATTGCCTTCCCAGTTATTATATAAACTCCATTCCTCTCACTCCCAAATACGTTCTAAACAAAACACAAGTAAGATGGATGATCACTTCCTTTTATCAGAACATAACAGACGCAAGCACACATTATCTACTGTAACCGTTTATACACAGTGCATGGGGTTAGGCATTTAACATAACCAGATGTTACAGATATGCTGAGTAATGTATACAGAATCCCTTCGACTACAGCATGTACTATATGGGTTAAAGGGGAGATTTACCTGGGAATTAATTTTAACTTTAAATTTAACCTTTAATGGCGGGGAGGATGGTGCTGTGCAGGATAGTAAAGGGGTCGCATGCAAGTGGTGGCTGGTCCCCTGCGACCCTACTGTTTCTAAGACAGATCGCAATGTGTGTTCTTGTTTTATTTTTTTTTTGCAGTTTTTGAATTATTTAAATGTTTGTTCATGTTTACATTTAAACATGGAGGAGTGAGACAACTTGGGTGGATAATTATACTTAACTTTGCAGGTCTTTTGTTCCCCGATTGTCTCTTCCTTCTTTTTGCAGGTTCCAGTGTCACGATCCCCTTCAAAGCACTCTTCCTCTTCTACACGGTGGATGCAAGCAAGCGCAAAAGCAGTATTAGGGTTTCAATACCGTTTCTGCGCTTGCTCACACTGGCACTGAGGAAGGAAGGTGGGAGTGCTGGGGATTGCAATACTGTACCTGAAAAAAAGAAAATCAGCTTCAAAGAAGAAGCAGGAAGCAGCAGGAGGGGCAAAAGTAATATTATCCCACTCAAGTTGCCCCCTACAGTAAAAAGTGCTTCTTTTTTTGGTTCATGATTACATTTACATGGTCTTGTGCCTGCTATGGTAAATTTAGCTAGCAACCAGCAGCTGATTTAAGTAGACTGGAGGAGCGATAGTACAGGACCTGAACAGAAAGATAAGAAGCTAAAAATAATTTCTAAAAACAAGTGTCAGATTAAAGGAAAACTAAAGACTAAAATGTGTTCAACCTTTTGTAAAAAGATTGATGAATATGTGCAAATGTATAATAATCCTATGAAGCTAATGGTCCTTGCCTTTGAATGTGCCACCTCCACCGCTCCATATTTTTCTGTACTAAATATACCACACATGTTCAGTGCGCCCTGCTCCTGTACCCATGTACTGCTTAGGGAGTGATGCAAAACAGAGTAAATAAGTACAAACTCAGGATATATTTGTCAAATAAATCGAACGCTGAAGTGAAATAAATTATGGATAAAGAAATCATGGATTATTTTCAAATTAAATAGAAGAATCTGGTTTAAATATATTGTGCAGATTACAATAGATTCTCTACAACCTTGCAGTGCGCAGCTGAACTAATTTATTATTAGCCTTACTATATGGGGATGTTAGAGATGCTTGCCAGGGTTGCTGTTTGGCGTAAGGCAGTTGTACGCTCAAAAGACAAATAAAGTATATAGCTATCTCAAGTAGCATCATGAATAGAAAGGTATTTAAAAATCACATGTTGTACTG
The DNA here is from genome assembly GCA_019650415.1 of Pipa parva. Lineage (NCBI taxonomy): Eukaryota > Metazoa > Chordata > Amphibia > Anura > Pipidae > Pipa > Pipa parva. Next base: position 7,536 of record WMED01023193.1, read on the forward strand.
TAGTGGACTTTAATATAGCGATAATAGTGGGGACCAAAATATGACAAAGCGGTAATAATGTCTTTCCTTATAATTAATCCTGCCTGTTAATAGTATTTTGACATTGCCATAGCAATCAAGGTCCAATTCCCACCACTTTGAGTCCCCTACTGTTCAACTACTCCTGACTACGTGTCGCGTAATGTCTGTCGCCATTTGCTTTTTCCTAAATGTAATCCGCTGTTTAGTGAATAATTGCGTGGAGCTTATGACATGGTGGCGACAAAGTGCCAACATGGAATTGTCTACCACTGAAATCAATGTAAGTAAAATTGATTGGATAAATGATTCACCAATATCTTGTGATGGCAACAGAGTAGAGTCTGGGAAATACAATGGACAGAGGTGGAATGCCAGTGTAGTAATCTCTGCTAAACTTCACATCTTACAGTCTGCTGTCATAGTAGCCAATGGCTCACATATTACTTGTCAGGCAGGTTGCTAGTTAAACTGTAATATAAGAAATACCATTCATCAAAGATTATCCATTTTACTGCCTTTACATGACTTGGCGCAAATGACTGTCAGTGGGCTTCTGGCTGAATATCTTGCCTTCTGGGCCGGTTCTACCGTTGGGCAATGTGGGCAACTGCCCAGGGTGCAATCTGTGGCGAACACTGAGGCTGAAGAAACCCCCCAAAAAGAGATACGCACACTCTAAGGTCAATTTAAAGTGAAAAAAAAGTACATATTTATTGAACAAACCAAGTAACACACAACAAAACCAGTAAAATCACTTAAAAAAAGGGTAACCTGGTAACCTTTGGAACGATTGGATATCATTTGGATCGTGGTTTTTGAAGTATTTTCATCCAGTTGTGGGTCTATATTGGGACCATTATATGTGCGATTTTTTCCTTGATCTGGTGAGAGTTCCCTGTATTAGAGTGTGCTTGGCACTTGTGTTCACTTGGAGGTGGATTATTTTCTGATTTCCACTAAAATCACTGATTTTGTCACTTCTTTAAATCAACCTGTATTGGTGGTTGCTTTACTCCATCTTTACATGTTTTTATATGGTAATGCACTATAGTGCGAATCTTTTTGCGCTTTCTCCCACAGAGTCATATTTCTTTGAATGAAGAGGAATATGCTAGGGAACCCTGACACATCATCACACATAGGGGGTTATTGACTAAAGTCTGAATTGTTGCGTAAAGGTGTGAATTCGCCAGCTAAAGATGGTCGCAATAGATGGCTATTGTCACAGTTCTCACTTTAGTCAATAACCCCCAGTAGTGTTTGACTGGTTGGGAAATGTCACATGATTTATTAAACTGTGAATATTAATGAGGCATACACTCAGTGCTGGTTTTCACACATGCTCTGTTTATAGATGTTGCCCAGGGCAATAGTTTGTTCAGCGGTGGGTGGAGCTGAATTGCTACAAAAGCTGCCATGTACTAGTGAAATAATGCATGCAGAATTATAAATAAAAGTAGGTGGCTTGGAAGGGAAAGACTGTGGGTTTATTATCTTTTGGGAATGTAGGCTGAATGTACAAATGTGATTTATTAGGAGACTTTAGTTTCTTCTTTACTTTTTCAACACTGCAAATTTTACATGAAAAATTATTAGATCACTACTTTAACCATAAATTTTCAACAGTGCCATATTTAAGGACCACACCCATTAACCGACCACGGGCCATTTTGGAGAAAAAAATCACAGACTAAGCTTAGAATGTGTGGTCAGGTGGTCAGTTATCTGTTTCCCCATATAAAAATAAAACTATACATACATATCTAAACTGTCCACTGTCTAGCAAGTTATCTGTGCATGGGACTGCAATTAGTGTGCTTGGAGCTCTCTCTTGTGATCTATTATACTGTATTCTAACACTTTGTTATTGTGTTACTTTTCATAAGCAATATCATTGCCTATCTAGTAGTGATGTTGCCAAATTAGGTCCCACCCTAGCTCATTTAAGCTTGTGTAATGGGTGGGACCTGGGTACTCAACCGCCTGGTGTTGCAAAAGCAACACCTCCACCCTCCTGGTGGAGATGTTTTCTATAAGGGACTTAAGTCACTAGTTCCTATGTTTATCTCACCTCAGAGGGTGAGTGTATGTAGGCAAAGTTATCAAGCTGGGTGACCTAAGACCCCAAAAGGTATCCAATTTAGGGACTCTGAGTGGTAGGCTTAGGGACCAGGGATTAGCCTCAAAGTAAAGAAAGAATCCCTGAGAGGTCTGTCTAGTGAAGGGAGCTAACAAAAAGGGATCCCATTCTAAGGGGGGAATTCAGCAAGCTCCGAAGTGAGGCGCGTAGTGTTCGACTCACTTCGGAACAACTGAAATGCGCATGCTGATGTCCTGCACGCGGACATCAGCACGCGCATTAAAGGGATTTCCCTCCCGGCGAGAGCACTCGAGTCTCCTCGCCGGGAGGGGAATCCCTTTAATGCGCGTGACATCAGCATGCACATTTCAGTTGTTTCGAAGTGAGGCGAACACTAAGGCTCATGTGCAGAATACCTGTGGTGTCATCTGTGTTTAATTATGCATCCATGTGCTGTCTATCTTAAAGTCTGATGCTTAAGATTTAACAGTAACAATATGCAAAGACCTATCAATATTGTTTATCTGCAACTGTTCAATAAAAGTGTGTGTGTTTAAAATCAAGAACCAATGGCGCCCTGTTTCTTTCATTGACTGGAAATGTGTACCGCTATATCTATTAAGCGAGGCCTGCTCCCTGAGGTCTGTGTTGCTAGCCTGGGTATGTGAAATGTTGCTATAGGTGGGTTTAGTGTATATACAGTGTTACAAATGTATCCCGTTTCCCTACACCCTTGGCTAAGAGACGAGCACCTTTCTGGCTGAGTATCCTATAGACATGGGCCTCTTGTGCCTTTAAGGAAATGGGCGATGACTTTCACTACCAAAAACTTGTTCCACAGAAGTCCTATAGGACCCAGACTTGGTGAACATGACCCATGGAACGTTATGTGGCACGAGAACAGGTCCCACAAAGCCTCTCCATGACACACTCACTGCTACACCCAGCACTTTTTTTTTAATTCTAACCACAAATATAGCCCGCTATTTAAATCTGATTGTAAGCTCTCTGGGCTAGGATTTCTTTGCTCGTGGTTGCTTTGAGAAATGTAAATTTAAGAGTTGTTATTTTACAGTAAGTCTGTTTCACTGTGTGCATTTATAGAGAGATTTAACAAAAATTCTTACATAATGTGTAAAAACAACAAAAAACTATGTAAAGGTTCTAGAAGAGAGGCGGGGCTTGTGTCTAGAAGTTCATTGAATGAGTGGAACTAAGAATAAACATTCTATATAAATCTCTGCTAAAACACCTGAGTATAGTAACAAGCAAACATTCTGGTGTGTCACTTATTGTTTGAGACACCTCCTCGGGAGCCCTGCCTAGTAACACAAGTGCACCCGCTGATATGAATAGGCGTGCTTCACTTGTTTAGCCGGTTCAGTTTGACTGAAACCCTTACTCACAGGGCTGCAGGGAACCAGAAGAGTGGAAGTCTGTGCAAGCTGGGTAAGATTCTTTATCAGGCTATTATATATCTGAATCAAAACCTGCCAATGCTTAACGCATCAAACCAAAGAGTTGGGTATGGGAAAAGTGACGGGTGGGTTTGTCTCAGTGGAGCTGGTGATGGGGAGAGTATATGATCTAATTCAAAATGTTGCTCTGTATTAATGTTAGTGATGTGAACTTGCAGAGCGATAGTGAGGATATTCATACTGGTTACTAAGTGCCACCACGGCTAACGGGAAAATAAATATCATTCTTAGACTCAGGGCTTTAACTAGTGGCAATTTCTGCAGGTGGTACCGTTAACTGTGGATTTAACAAGGGAAGATGGTGTTAGAGTGAGCGTGTGAAGGAATGGTTATGAGCGAGGGTGAGTGTAGGAAGGAAGGGTTATGAGCGAGGGTGAGTGTAGGAAG
>WMED01023194.1:0-11501 GCA_019650415.1 Pipa parva
GCTGGTCGGTGTACTGTGCGTAATGCAGCTGGTCGGTGTACTGTGCGTAATGCAGCTGGTTGGTGTAATATGCGTAATGTAGCTGGTCGGTGTACTGTGCGTAATGTAGCTGGTCGGTGTACTGTGCGTAATGTAGCTGGTCGGTGTACTGTGCGTAATGTAGCTGGTCGGTGTACTGTGCGTAATGTAGCTGGTCGGTGTACTGTGCGTAATGTAGCTGGTCGGTGTACTGTGCGTAATGTAGCTGATCGGTGTACTGTGCGCAATGTAGCTGGTCGGTGTACTGTGCGCAATGTAGCTGGTCGGTGTACTGTGCGCAATGTAGCTGGTTGGTGTAATATAACAAAAGATTTGCAGATCCTTGCCTAAACTTTAATATTTCTAGTTGATGGGTACTACAGTAACTGATACAGGTTTTCCTAATGCAAAAAACCTTGTTTGAAATATTATTTTTTTATCCTCCTATGCTTTAGCATCTAATGGGGGAAGTACTGTTTTTCTGTAGTGCTGAGTAGATCATTTATAAATTGACATTCTTTAAAAAAAAATATAAGTGTGAGACCTTTTTTTCTTTCTAAATAGGCAAAGAAGAAAAAGAACATATCCCATGATGCTTTTGGCACAAAGTATGGCCGCATCCATATGCAGAAGCAAGATCTTACTAAGCTGCAGACTAGGAAAATGAAAGGCCTGAAAAAGAGACCAGCAGATGCCTTGGGAAAAGAGGAAGTAAATACGGATGCAAAGAAATCAAAGCAAACTGTGGAGCTGCAGTAGGGCACTATGTATAAGGACTTCTCGTAGGAAGAACAAACCATACAAAGACAATAACGGCTTCTAAAAGTACTGTGTCCTTTCCAAGTATATTGCTTGTGCCAACATGTACAAGTTGTTCAATGTCACCGGTCAACCGCGTACCAAAACGGATCAGGAAATTGTGGCCAACCTTAAAATCCATTGCATTTCTATCTGGCCTCTGGTCAAATGATAGAGTGCTGGGTTTCAGGAGGTTGTAAAATATTTTGTTTATGTGATTCAATAGCTGTGTACTTTAAGCATCAGTCTAAACCAGTGATGACTAACCTATGACACGCGTGTCAAGGGTGACACGCCAAGACGTTTTTGCTGACACACGTCATGGCTCCGTTTGTGCCGCACTCTTATTAGGGGAGTTGCCACGCCTCCGAATTTTTCTCAATGTGACACACCACCCGAGTTGTGCTCGGTTTTTTGCCGAATTTTGACACACTGAGCTCAAAAGGTTGGCCATCACTGGTCTAAACCATATTTACAGTAGATAAGTTGAGCCAGAGTTTATTATAGTTTCCCAAGTGTTGCATGAAATATGCCCTCCTGCCTACACATGAACAGTTTAAATGCCTGAGCAAGTGTCTATTTCCAGCAACTTTAAAAAGGTGTCCCATAAAAATATGACCCCCACATCATATGGATGATGCAGTGTCTGTTTCTTTATATTTAGAGAAAAAAAGCCAGATCCAATATTTGGAAGAAAACAACAGTGGTTTAAATCACATCCAACACTGTGACCTATTTAAATGCAAGCCATAGCGCAGTGGTTCTTCAACCTGGGGGTCACGACCCCTTTTTGGGGTCGAATGACAGTTCGCCAGAGGTGGCGTAACACCCCTCAGGATTGTTGCAGATTTTTTTAACCTTTATCTGCGGCCGCAACAATATTTCTATAGTAAATTTGCGACCGTGACAATATTTCTATAGAAAATTAGAGACGGACAATATTCCGATATAACTATGTAAATATTGTCGCAGCTGTGACTTTAAAATTGTTGCGGTCACAGATGAAAGGTAGTGGCAACAAAAGGTTGAGAACTGCTGCCATAGAGGATTATAAAGGCGCACTGTGCAAGTGAATGTCTGGCTAGTTGAAATACACCCAAGATGCAGCAGACTCATATAGACTAAATAGTGTTAAGTCTAATGTCCTAAAATACAATTGGTGCATTTTATGTGCTGGCAGATGCTGCAATGACTTTTTAAACAGTCAATTAACTGAATAATAAACCTTTTTATTGATAAACCAAAAACCTGTACTTTTAAATGTTAATTGTTGTTTTGTTAATAAGCCGCACTTTATGCATGTATGGGATCTGTATAGAGAGATATCTCTTTGTGGGGCTTATTGACTAAAGTCTAAGGGGGGAATTCGTGATTGTGCGAAGTGAGCTCCGAAGCCTTCGGCTCACTTCACACAGACTGATATGCGCTCACTGATGTCCTGCACGCGGACATCAGCGACCGCTTTAAAGGGATTCCAGTCTCGGCGAGGCAACTCTTTTGGTCTCGCCGAGACTGGAATCCCTTTTTAAAGCGCTCACTGATGTCCGCGTGCAGGACATCAGTGAGCGCATATCAGTCAGTGCAAAGTGAGCCAAATGCTTCAGAGCTCACTTCGCACAATTGTGAATTCCCCCCTAAATTCACCTGTTGAATTAACTTCACTACAATTTGAGTCGCATCGCCAAATTAGTCGGGAATTCAGTTTTTCATATTTATGAAGCTGCCGATAGATAGACAGGGGCTTATTGACTAAAATGAGAATTTGACTGTCGGAGTGAATTCTCATGACATTGGGGGGCTACGCCCTGATTCTCTGCTCCTTATTCACTAAACAGCTGATTCCCATAGCAAATCTGTGACTGCGACAGGATTCCCATAGTAAAGTCGTGACCGCGTCAGTAGCAGTCTTTTGTGCAGTGTGTGACCGTCGTTAGCTGGCGAATTCATGTGGATCAAGCAACAGTGAATGTGCAAAATGTTCATCACTCAGACATCTGTTGTCCTCAATTTTTATTTCAAGTATATCAATTCACCCTACTCTTTTGTATAATATACATTATAGGAGTTTGTTTTTATAAATGGTATCACCAAGCAGCAGTACGTGATGATATACATATTTTATGTAAAGAATAGTTACAAATTAGAGTAGCACTGATATAACTATAGCCAAAACTATAGAAAATTACTGAAAAGTCGCAATCGAATTTTCCCGTCGATATTACAGATATTCCATAGAAACAAAACAAATTGAAATGTTTCAGTTGAATCATTGTGATATCGAATTATCGTAAACTAAGTCTTTGTATCGATTTTACTATTGCATTGAAAATACAGATATCATGGTATCGAATACAGCAATATTTTCAATTTTATTAAATTTCTCCCAAAAAAACTTGCCCCAGTTACTCGTGACAGGAAATGGGGGTTGCGACCAATTCCCCCCCTCCTTGTATCGTCAGGGCCAGACCAAGGGGTAGGAAAGATGAGCAGTCACCTAGGACGAGACTTATCTTGCCAGAAGGAGGCGCTGCAGGAAGAAGAAAAAAACTATTGTCAGCGAGGCACTCAGAAGATAAGATCAGACAGTAGAGGGTAGTGACTCACAACTTGCAGTTTCACAGTAATCAATAAGTTATAGTACATGTGTCTATTTTGCATCTTTCCCCCTTTACGCCGCTTGATATATTCCCCCCATAACAGTTGTTTTCAATAATTTAGTTCTTTATTTTTGTAAATGGTATTGTATTTTGACATTTTCTGAAGCTATGCAGTGGCAGTATATTAAGCAGTAACAAAAGATCTCTGCAGAGCTTAACAATATTTCCTGTTGGTTTATTTATAAAGTACACCTGAGCCTTTCATCTGAAGACATGCACATGCTCTTAATAATAAATACCAACCTTCTTTTCATTGCGTTTCTCTTTCTCCTGTATCCTGATCACCGCGACAATTCTCCCATTGTAAAGTCACGAATGTGACAATTTTTAACTGTTGTGACTGCGACAATATTCTCATTATAAAGACGCGACTGCGACAGTATCAGTCTATTGAGACCGTCTTTAAGTGGCGAATTCGCACCTTTACGCGACAATTCGGACTTAAGAGAATAACCCCCTATGTTGCATAGCTTCTTACAGCCATTGTAATTTTTTTTCTTTACGAGGAATTTTACATTTGGCTACATAATATATTACGCCAGTGGGAAACAATGAGTATTTGTGACATATGTTAAAAATCTTTTTATGTGGAATGAACATAAGAGTTAAGCTGAATTATTATGGTGTAAGTAACACGCAGCAGCTGGAACCTTCATAGCTTAGGGGGGAATGTGAACAGACGGACCACCAAGAGTTATATAAACAGTGAAATCTAACTTTCTGTATCAATTCACAAAGATTATAATTATACAAACACAATGTCCTCATGAGTAATGTGGACAACATGGACATATCAACAGGTAGATTATACAGATTTTACAAAGGCATGACTGGACAGTCATGAAAATGGCCTTTCATTGATTCTGACAAATATTGGGGCCCCACAATTCCTATAGCCCTAGTAGTGCTTTGGTGTCTAATAATGAAATTCAACACTGCTTTATTTATATTGACACTGCAGCGCTATGAGAGGGGCTGGGCTCCGCTAGATATTATAATCACTATAATCCTAGCCAGCCACTTAGATAATACTAGTGAAATATCACTCTGGGATCTAACTCTAAAAACTCAACTACTGCAGCTCTTTTAGCAGAAATACGGCAAAATTAATAAAGTCAGAAAGACTTGCTCTGGTTTTTTCAATCCCAATTTTTTGAGAAAGGTAGCCATTAGTAGTAGGGCCCTCTTTCTATTGAAAAATCAAGATCGAAAAAAATTTGCTCAATAATCTCACGAGAACAATGCGAGATCTCGCGCGATAAACTCGGAAAGACCATTTCGCCCATAATCTGATCCATCATATACAGTGTTCTATACTGATTCAGTTAAGATGTCTATTTCAGAAGTAGTTAGTGACATCCATATAAGTACGCCATTTACCTTGGCATGTTGCATTCTGGGGGGCGCTAGATGTAGTGAAATATATAAACAAATAGGAATTAATAAAACTTCTGTGAGATAGTTGAGTAGACTCTTTCTAATCCTTTCAGTATAACCGACTGTGGGAGGTACAGTGGTTTCTGCAACTACCAATGCTAATTCAAGCGCAAGTCAAAGTTTTCTTCCTCACTAATCTACTTGCTCGCTAATGACCCTTAAAGGTAATACCATAAAAGTAAAAGTTTGTTTTGAATTGCTAGTTATTCAAATAAATGCTGCTTTTTATATTAAAGGAAAACTAAGGCCTGATAAAGATTTAATCTACCAATGTACCTTATGTATAGAGCTTACTATCCCAATTTAGGATGATCCAACCCTATGGCACTAATGATCTGTGCCTCCAAAGTTGTCACTGGAGGCTGACATCTTTATAATCAGGGCCAGCCTTCCCCCTTAACCACTGGCTCAGCACATGCTCAGTCTGCACTTCTTAGGGACTGAGGAAAAATAGGCTGCCTAGACATTCAGTGTAAGACTGTTATACTGATAAACATGTAAATCTCCTAATGGATTAAGCACATTGTGCAATAGTGTTTGGGTCATTTATACTAATGTTTTCTGAAACTTACAACAGTTCAATGAATTGGGTTAGTTTAGCACTTTTACTTTTTCCATTTAAAGGGAAATGCCTACTAAACTACACATGCTGCAGGATTGTGCACATATAAACTGTGATATATTATACAAATAAATCCGCTTAATATACCCCCATGCAACCAACAGTAAAACCAATTCCTATCAGCCCTACAACATGGAGAATTTATAAATGTATGGTGTGAAAAGGATGGTGTTGTGAAAAAATCCCTTTAAAACTGGCTGCATTATAGTTAGTGCAATGCCATGTGGTTCCATATAAGGTAACTGAGTCCAAATGTAGCAGTTCATGTGTGCAAACAAGGCAATATTTCAATTAAAATATATTTGTTAAAGGGCTTGTGAAAATCTATTAAAACAATACATACTGCATTTTCCATAAACCTATATAACCTGTAGGTAAATCTGAGGATTTTACTGTGGGGAAGGGGATGGGGGGATACAAGTATTTTAGAAATTCAGCACTGGGGAGAATCCTACCAGCTCAGCTGTTCTCCCTGACTTTAATTGGTCCTTTAATGAACAACTTAAACCTGAACCCAGAATACAATACCCATTATAGTGAGGATTTAATTATTTTACCAATTAGCAGAAAGTGAAATGCTTTTTCTCTTAAATTGTTATTTATAAGTATTTTAAAAAAGATTACTTGATTAGTCATACAAAGGTCAAAACTGTTATACTATATATAGCTGAGGATCCCTCATCATCCCTTTTTAAACTATAAAATAAGATGACTAGCCTTTCCCTTTAACATGTAATTGTTCCTGCAAAACAACAGTGATGTAAGAATATCCATATAACATACAATATTGCCAAGTATTCTATATTAAAGTGGGGATCTGTTCAGCCTATTTAAAAGGGTATGAAAAGTTGAAATAAAACAATATTTATATCTGTATACATATAGAAAGCCAACTTAAACATTAAAATGTAAAAACAATTTTGGGATCAGTAGTATTTGCCTCTTGTTTAAACAGCCTTGCTCCCCCAGCCATTCTGTGTACAGAATATAGTGCCAATAAGCGAGTGACATCACTCAATAGTCAGTGAACCGGATTTCCCCACCCCTTCTCCTTATATAAAAAGTCTGTTTATAACCTTGAGCATGTTCACTTAGGACCTGTCCGACTGCCTTTATAGTCACTGTGGAGAGAGGAAGTCAAGGAGAAGAGGGGGCGTGGCCCCATTCATACACTTCCCATACAGGGAAGTTGTTCAGCATGAGAAAACAGTTTCAGGAAGATATTGAGCTCTGTTGAGTTAAGAGGTGAGTCAGGAGTTTCTTAATCGTTATATTGATTGAAAATAGGTTAATAGGACTTTTTTTATAGACAGTGTTTACTTACCCTTTAATGTGTATTTTGTTGTTAATACAATTATTGGGTAGGAAGCTTGTATGTTTAATAGCAGTTCAGTTCTGAAAGAGTGTTCTAGCAAGTTTATCCATTTACATACTGTATATCTCTGTGCTACAAGGCTAATAAGTAATTATTTTATCTGTACACTGCATGGCTTTTAAGCAAGGTGTTTTGCAAGTAAAACAATTTATTGGTGCTTAGTCCTGCAGCGTGTATGGTTTAATACATTTTCTTTTATATGGATGAAGTGAATACACAGAACTATAGATAATTTGTTCTTTCCCTTGATTTAAGTTTTAGTACAGATTAAAAGAGGATCAAATACTAACACACTGTTCTTTCTTGATCTGTAGAGTTAAAGTTTTATATATATATATATATATATATATATATATAGTTATTGGGTAAGTCCTATAGAAATGCGCATCTAGAAAATACGCCGCATATAAATACATGGCGTTTTTTTTTTTTTTTTAGAGACTTGTTTCTACAATATGTGGCGTATATACACCGTGTGAACTGACCCTAAAGAAGTAACATCTTACTGCAATTTAGCAGATGCCTATAACTGCAGTTATACAAATGACCTTAGGGAGGAGTATATAACGATAGGAGATAAGGTGGGAAACAACACAGCCGAACAGAGAAAAGGTGGACCATGTCCAAAGGACAATTTAGTTGCTACACTGTAAACAGTGGAAAGGGAGGAAACAGTACATTGGGGAAACTAGAAGGAATTGCTAATACAGTAGAATAAAAAAGCAAAAACAGGCAGGGCAGAACCAGGGAATTAAAAAGCTGAGTGACCTACGCTAACCTATATTTGAGTTGGCATTTTAAACAATGTTTTATCGTAATGGCAATAAATACAGGAAGAGGTGTGCCACAGTAGGAGATACTGAATTAAGTACGCCCTTACCTTTATTAGGGTAAGGCTACAATAGTTGTTGATAATTGCATGCCCATAGAAATCAATGAGTGGCCATATTGTAGCAGGCCAGGCGTAGGCTTTTTCTAATTGCACACAGAGCCCACAGCAGGACGCACCCCTGTTTCACACAGTTGCCCACTGACTTTTCTGGGCAAAGGTTACAATATAAATGTATGCGGTACAACTGCAACAAAGCTTCTTGTGTAACCCTACCCCTGAGCAGTGCCAGCCCTGACCAATGTGGTGCCCTAGGCGAGATTTTGGTTGGTGCCCCCTGCATCATCTCATCGGGTTTATACACTCATACAGACACTGCAAAGCTTTATGTTTTTGAGTTTATTTTTTTTAAATTTTGGAACGAAAACAACAGTAAAATCGTTATGAAAGAAATAAATAAAAAGTGGCTGCTGCTGAAAGGAGCTTCTCTAGGCTCCAACTCATTAAAACATACCTGAGATCTACTATGGGTCAAGAACGCCTTAGCGGACTTTCTGTGATTAGTATAAATTATGAGATCTCACAGCAGCTTTCCTATGATGATGTCATAGATGACTTTGCTCTAAAAACGGCAAGGCGAGTTAGGCTGTAAAACAAGGTTGCAGTAGGCATATTGCGCTGATTTGCACTGGTGGTGGTAGTTTTTTTTTATTTTTTTAATTTATTAATATTTAAGTTATTCTCTGAGCTACTTTAAGTGAAATAGTTTTAAAATATTTTTGTGCAACACCTTTCTATTTATTTATTGTTATATTTATCATTCATTTACTTTGTATTTGTTTCTTTAATACTGATTTTACTGCTTTACTGTTGTTTTCGTTCTAAAATTAAAAAACATTTTTTTGGCACATTTCTTCCTCCTCTTTTCTCCTTTTTCTGCCCTGGGCACCAGAGGGCACCAGAGGACTTCTACCTTTTAGACATCTTTGTGGGGAGATTGTCACTCACTCTGTGGCGCTGTCTTTTTTCATTACAGAGAAACAGTAACGAGGTGCACAGAGCGTGCGGGTGCAGGAGGGGGGCGTCAGTGATAGGTGTCGTGTGTTGTTATTAGAATAATTATTAATTTGACTAATATTATTAAACCATGAAGTTATGATTATGTGGACTTTATAAAAAAAAACATGCACACGAGCGCCCCCCTGGACAGACGGCGCCCCTAGCATTTGCCTATATCGGCTAATGGAAGGGCCGACCCTGCCCCTGAGCATACAAATGGAACTGTGCAAATGATGACTAAATGCATATGTTGTGTGTATGCACACCACAAGTGTCAGAGCCATGACAAGGTTTAATGGAGCCCTAGGTGAAAAGGTCAAAAAAGGGTCAGTGTGCCCACCACCAGCAGTCTTCCCTTATTGTGCCCCATACAGTGCAGCACCTACTCCCCCATAGAGCCCCATACAGTGCAGCACCTACTCCCCCATAGAGCCCCATACAGTGAAGCAGTTTCTCCATATAATATCCTACAGCGCTACCCCCTTATACCATACTGTGCTGTTCAGCCCCCCTTTCTCCTATATTTTGCTGTCCCAAATGGCCAACATTAACCATTGCTGAAATGACCAGTGGTAAAGCAGTCAAAAGGCCTGTGTAAAGTTTCCATTACCCCATACCACATCAGTTAAATGCAGAGACTGTATTTTATGTACGAATATATACATCCTTCCTGCAGAGTGTAACCTTTCAGCTTCATCAACATTTCCTGTGCAACCGTTTATACTGAAAAAATCCACTGTGCAGTATAGGAGCATCAAAACTGTTTACTGGGAATATAGTGAGCAGTTCAGTACCTCTGGAATATCTGCCTACTATTCTCCTGAATATCCAAAAAGGATGTATTATTCCCAAAGCCAGAGAACATGTGCTTAAACAAACGTGTGTACTGCTGAAAAGATATTTCCAATCCTGGCATTCACCTCCCAGCAGCAGCACTTGTCATGATTCATGAAAGTCCAAACAGTCACATTAAGGTCCTAATTCGCATACATTTACCACTTCACAAACTCTGTAATGTGTTGCAAATTCGCATCTGTGCACAAATGCGCACGTATAATTTGCCTATTCATCAAGCATCAGAGTCTGTGTACTGTGCTGAATTTGTCAATTTGACTTCGCCTGACCAAAGTGGACAAATTAAGGGGTCAGTGAGGGGATAATGCGACTGTTCATTCAAAACTGTGACCAAGTGACAGTATGAACTAGTGATATGGACGACATAAAAAGGGATGTGCAATTAGTGGAAGTTTGTAAAATGACGTCGCTGCACTTTACTGACCCTCTTATGGTTGCATTCACATGATACAGTTAAAGTGATATAGTATTGCATTGTATATTTTTATTTATAAAACACTACTAGGTTACACGGTGCTGTACAATCCAAAAATACAGTTATAATACAGACAAGGGAAAAGTGTGTAACAAAGAACAAGTGAAGTAAATTACAAGCATATAATCAAGAAAATGCATCACTCTAAGTGCCTGGTCTAGATTGAAATAAGAGGATGGAGGTAACTGCCCCATAGAGCTTACAGTCTAAATAGGAGGAAGACTTACATAAACAGGAGGGTGACAAGTGCAGTAGCATAGTGACAGTTCATCTGGCTATAGGTGCCAATTAAATAAGAAAATAAATAAAAAACATAAAACATTTTGAATAAATAGTTGCACAAATATAAATTATAGACATGAAAGCCAGTGCTAGTGCTCCAAGTGGTAAGATTTCAATTTAGATTTGAAGATATTGATGGATTACTCTTGGTGAAGATAGAGGAGTATAGAATTCCAAAGATAAGGGGCAGCAGGAGAGAAAAGTTTAAGACGAGAATGGACAGTCTTGGTGAGCAGTTCATGAAGAAGGTTGCCTTGTGAAGAGCGGAGTTGACAGCTAGGCACATACAAGCAAACAAGGGAAGATATGTAGGGAGGAGCAGCAGAGTGAAGTGATTTCAATATCAAAAGTAGGACACGGTAAATATGTTTATTAACTGGGAGCCAAGGAGCCGACAGGAGATGGAAGGGAGACTTCGGGGGAGAGAGGGAGATTATTCTAGCAGCAGAATTTAGAATAGACTGCAGCAGGGAAAGATGGGAAACCGGGAGGCCAGTTAGAAGGGCATTAAAGTAGTCCAAGCGGGATAAGACAAGGGCGTGCATGAGGATGTTAGCAGTGGCCAGAGAGAGAAACGGATGTATCTTGGCAATGTTATGAAGGAAAAAGTGACAGTTTTTATCAGTAGCAATGTGCTTGAAGAAGGAAAGAGCAGAGTCAAAAGTCACCCCAAGACATCGTGCAGAAGTAACAGGGTTAATGATGACACCATCAACTGAAATTGAAAAAGAGGGTGCAGGTTCATTTTTTGTTTTTTAACCATTCCTGAACAGTCATGTCTCATGGGGAATTATTGTGCTGAAAACATTGACTCACAGGGAGAAACATTGCTGATTTAAAGGGAGGCAACGGACAGGCAATGATGCACAAAAATCTCCTGTATCCTGTACAGGCCCGTTTTTTTTTAAATAATTTTTATTTTGTATTTCAGTACATTGATAATCTGTTTTGGTTTATGTACATATACATTGTTGCAATACAAATGATTTATTAACAAACTATATACATAACTTACTAATAAAAAAAAAATAATGTATATATATAACTTGGTGTTCTTTCCATTTGCTTTCAGTTTGATGACATTAGTTGTTGTA
>WMED01023195.1:0-11501 GCA_019650415.1 Pipa parva
TCTCTCCTGGATGGGGCTCAATACTGCCCAGATAGATATCCTGACTCTCACTCTCACTAGTCTAGAGTGAGCTATAACTGTAATGTCTGTCACTAGCCTAGAGTGAGCTATAACTGTAATGTCTGACACTAGCCTAGAGTGAACTATAACAAACAGCTTCTGTCTCTACCTACACTAATCCAGTCTCTTCTCTTCCCTGCCTGGAAGAGAGACTGACTTCCTCCTGCAGTGCACTCTGGGAGCTGTCTTTCTTCTTTAATGTACCATGCATTATCTGAAACACTAGATTACTAGTGACATCTACTGGCGGGAGTGAGCAGCTGCAAGCTTTGCTATATAAACAGACTGCAGACATTTCCAGTATACACTTATAATTCCCTGCAATAGTTAAATAGTAACATAATTTAAGGCTGAAAAAAAGACACAAGTCCATCCAGTTCAGCCCATATATAGCGGTATAATTATGTTCTCGTTATGTATATGTATACCCCTTTTGATGCATCCCATCATCCTATTTGCTTTGGCAGCTGCCGCTTGGCACTAGTTGATGCAGTTAAGTTTATTGTCAACTAGAACTCCTAAATCCTTTTCCATATCCTCCCAGTGTTTTCCCACTTAGAAAATAATCTAGACATGCATTTTTCCTTCCCATATACATAACCTTACATTTATCAGTATTAAACCTCATTTGCCACTTTCCTGCCCAAACCTGCAACATATCTAGATCCATCTGTAGTAATACTATCTTCCTTTGTATTCACTGTATCATTTGCATTCACTGTATCCTTTGCATTCACTGTATCCTTTGTATTCACTGTATCCTTTGTATTCACTGCATCCTTTGTATTCACTGTATATCTATTTTTTTCTCAGAATCTGGAGAAAGCATGAGTCAGTGACCCAGATGATTAGATTTAGAAACATTAATGGAATCTGGAAACTAGACAAGTTGGTTATATTTATAAATGATCCAACCCAGATGTTTCCCAGACGGTACTGCATTCACCGAAATGGGAGTTAATGATTACCTACTGTAAACATGAATATAAAAAGACCAACATTATTTCTGAAATTGAACATTGTATAAGGTTTCATTTACGGCATTTTTTTTGTTTCAAAAATCACAAAACATCCATTTATTTGTGTGTTTTTTTTTTATCAGAAAGTACTTTATACTTAGCAATATTGTCTTTATTACTGACATATCAAGAAAAACACAATTTTTATATTAAATTTAAATAGCGAATTCCATGTTTTTTTTTCTTTTAGGGCAATAGTGAATATGCTTTTTGTAAATGACAATTTTCAAAGGAAAAATAAAACCACGAAGGACAAAATAAATACACTTTTTTTTTTTTGCTCCACTTCCTGAATCTCCCTAAGAAAGACATTTTGTCGCAGCAAATCACTTGGAATTACAAGCGATGTATCCCTTATTTAAATTCCTGAGACCCCCTCACTGACTTGTGACCTGAAAGTCTCCTGTGAGCTGGGTGCCAATCATTACTGCCATTTTATTAGTACATCGCAAAGGGCTTAATTAAAGGAGAAGTTTGCCAACAATGTAACATTAAAGGTTGATATTTATTAAGGTCTTTTCAACCTTTTTCGTCGTGAAAAAATAAAGGAGAATTAATGGGTTTTTCGCCACCCTCAATCTGGCAAATGTTTTTTTTGGTGACAAAATTTGTCTTAATAAATAACAATATTCTGGTGATTTTTTTCACTGCCAACTTTTTTCAACACGATTTTTTGGGATGATGCCAACAGTTGATTTTTTCAAGTTTCAGAAATATTCCCCTTGGTAGGCTGTAGTTTTCCGGTAGTTTAAAACAATTGGTCTTGGTTCTTTGACCATTTGATCTTTATTTGCCTGGAGTTTTGAAATAAACTCTTTTGCTCTGAGTCTGCCCTGTTAAAAGAACAGTAACACTAATAACTGAAAATGCCTCAAATGCATTTCTAGTTTCTGTATATTCCGAACATTCTAATTTCTGTATAAGAAGGAAGACAATTAGCTTTATAAATCAAGCTTTAGGGCAACACTTCTTATATATGCTTTAGGTACAGCACCATAGACAACAATAGGACTGGGTGAGGTCTATTTAACAATATAGCTGCTATCAGTAAAGATAAAAACAGACAGAAATACAATCCATGAATTTAACATGAAGGATAACATTTTTACATGTGCTGTATTTGAATACCTGCCTTGCCAAGTCCAAATGGGAATTTTTTTTCTATGTCACTGGTCCTTTAAAGGAGAACTATAGCTGTAAACGCTATTTAGTTGATTGTGCCCAACATTAGTACACTAAAGGGCATATTTGCCTATTTGACCATTTTGATTGATTTCACCCTATTTCTCTGTCAATTTTTGTTTCCTTGTACTTTTTATTTACCCTGATTTAAAAAAGGATCGATAAAAATATTTTGGACTTAGGTTAAATGACTGGACCATCTCCATAGGAAATAATGGGTTTACGCCAGCCTGAGGGTGGAGAATTTTTTGGGGGGATAAAATGGCTTTTGAACAATTTAGTAAATAGGAGAAACCAGGGATATCGTAAAATATAGGCTGTTTCTCCTGCGTTTACTAGTCGAAAAGCCTGTTGGACCTTATTAACATAGATGTGCCCATAATTCTGAAAAGCAATCAACCACCATCACTTCGATAAATCGATTGGCAACACTGAAAACTCTTCCGATCTTCCCCACTGATAAGACAATTGCATAAAATAATTTCCCCTCCACATCCTCATGAAGGAGGTTATTGACTAAAGTCCAAATTGTCCTGTAAAGGTGTGAATTCACCAGCTGACGACAGTCGCAGACTGCCCAATAGATGGCCACTGTCATGGTCACGATTTCATTATGGGATTATTGTCGTGGTTGCGACTTTACTATAGTTGTGGATTTGCTATGGGACTCTCCTATTTAGTGAATAAGGAGTAGAGAATCAGGGTGTAACCTCCAGAAGTGATGAGAATTCACTCGGACAGTCAAATTCTCACTTTAGTCACTAACTACCTTTAATAAATACAGAGAAATTGAGGTTGTGCAATTGTTGAGCAAATTGATATGTGTATGGCCAGCCTAACAGTGGTTGGTAAAGTACATGATGCTATAGATACTTAGCTTACTGGCAACCAATCAAAATAAGCCTTATAACTGATCTTAAACAATAATTGGAAAACGGTGCCATGCTAATCATAGTCATTACCCATAGAGCACAGGTTGGTGGGTATGCACTACTCTAATAAACTTAATGCACACTTTAATTACTTTCTGCTTACAATCACTTATCATTAGGAGTTTAGTCAGTTCATAATAATGGGGGCCGTGACAAAATGCCTGGCAACTTTTCGAGACATGTAACGAAATGCATTTGTCTATGTTTTTCCGCAGTCGCTGATTGAAGTCAATGGTCCGCAGGTTGCAGTCTTTTTTCCCTGCATTTTTCAAGCATTTTAATGCAAGCAGTAAAATGCCTAGTGCAGGGGAATTCATCAACAGGGGCAAACTTTGCAGAGGTGTAGTAACCCAAAGCAACCATTCAGAGGTTGTCTTCTTATTATTGTTTCCCTATACCAGAGAAGGCTGACTGCTGATTGATTGCTATAGGTTACTAGACCTCTGTAAACAACTGCCCCGGTTGATAAATTCCCCTGTCTAGTGTGCCATTGGTTGTAGTGTTTAAGCACACAAGTCAGGCATAACCAGCAGCATTCATTCAAGGTGTAGGAAAATGCTCCATATACATTTATATCATACATTAAACCTAACTGTCAGTTAGACAAATGCAGCATAGTTTCT
The DNA here is from genome assembly GCA_019650415.1 of Pipa parva. Taxonomy (NCBI): domain Eukaryota; kingdom Metazoa; phylum Chordata; class Amphibia; order Anura; family Pipidae; genus Pipa; species Pipa parva. The sequence goes on from WMED01023195.1 coordinate 3,817, forward strand.
CAAAAATATTATTAGGAACTATAATAAGTTCACTTTTAAATACTTTTACCTTTTAGGTCACGTCATGCAGTTATAAATATGTATTATCTAAAATTCAACTGATAACAATGAGCATTCCTCGTATAAGAAATAATGGGGGCACCCTACACCCTGCCAAATATATATTGACACCCCAATTTACTCTGAGTGTTAGAGGATTTTATTTTTTTATTTATCAAGGTGTGAATTGTCCCATAAATGCATGAATTGCCACAATTCAACAATTGGCAAATTTGCTTATTGGGGAAATATTGTTTTATCTGTAATGTGACAAATTTGTGTTTGCCACATTACATGGACTATATATTTAAAGAAAACCTTCCAGCTCCACTTGGTAACATGGTATCTAAGCAGGGAGTAGTTCATGGGCTCGCTTTAAGCACCGATTCCACCATGAGCTAAGAGTTTTCTGCCATCTAATTGAAATGAAAATAAAAATATCGGTACCAATATTTATATACCACTGACCAAAATGCTACAAAATGACATTGTCCTGTCTAGTGATGTGGCAAATTGTCTCCTTTAAACAAATCCATTTAAAGATGACATCACTTTGCATCAATGCATCCATTTCGGACAAATTCCCTGTAATCTGCCACTGCTATTTGTCAGAATATGATCAGAAAATACAATGTGACAATCAGCTCCATTGCAGTGACAGCACACTAAGGAGAGAATATGCACAGCTGACTATGAGTAAATTCTTGCACAGTGTGACAAATTGACATCATGGGGAAAATTCACTCTTTGATTAATAAACCCTTGCGTGGGTTCCCATGTCCTCTTCTGGCCCTACAAGTATGACACTAACCAAAGATGTGCGCAATCGGTATAAAGTAAGCAAACTACGGCCTTAGGGGGTAATTCAGGAAAGTGCGAACTTACCTGGCGATCCTTCGATTCACCTCACTGAGACTGGTATGTGCTCCCTGTTCTCCTGCACGCGGAGATCAGCGAAAGCTTTAAAGGTATTCCAGTCTCGCGAGGCAACTCGAGTGGTTGCGAGGTGAGCCAAAGTACCTTTAAAGCATTCGCTGAACTCCGTGTGCAGGAGAGAAGGGAGCACATACCAGTCTCGGAGAGGTGAACCGAAGGATTGCCAGGTAAGTTTGCACTTTCCTGAATTACCCCCTTATGATTTTTTTTTCATAGATACTGATTATGGCTTTCTACGATGTCATTGTAGATATTCGGGGGGGGGGGAGATATTAACACCATGAATAAAAAAGTTTGACATTTTGTTGATTAAACCTAACTTTTTGACAAAAAGAAAAATTTCTTCCCATTAAACCAAAGGTAAATAATTAAAATAAAGCAACAAATGTGCAACCCCTTGATCCCAAGAATCTGCTTAAAACAGTGAATAAAAATAGCAAAGTTGAACAGTTTTACCCTCTTTTTCTACTTTAACTTTTGCACATATTTTATTGTAACATTGTCCACTTTGTTCGATTTACAGAGCGTATACAATATTCTCATACAGACTTATAAAAATGATTTTAGAATGTGTTTTTTTCTTATTGTTTCACATACTGATAACAATTAGGGTTTTTTTTTCTTTCAGTTGAAGATCTTGATTTTCACTTTTTTTTCCGCCCCCCCCAAAAAAAAGCTTTTTTTTTTTTTTTTGCTTTTGATCATAAATGAACAATTTAATATAGGTGGAATGGTGCCCAAATTATCAAATGTTAGATAGGTAGCAAGGGGCTTTGGTATTCTTTGGGGTATATTAGGAGATGGAATGTGATGTTAAATCTATAATGTGGCACAGCATTTTTAATATATATAAAAAAAAATAATACACAGTAAAATAATAAAAGTAAAATAAATAAAAATACTATAATTCACAAATTGCGCTCTGCGGTGCCAGGACGAACCCAGAGGCACTAAACGGGTCAACATCACCATAAATCATCTTGCATAGAAATAGTGGAGCCCCATAGACAATATTTATACTATATATTTATATATCTATATATATATAGTGTATCCAGATAAATATATTCCATATTTATGTATAGACTTATGCTTCTATATGTAGGTAAGACAGGTGTGGCGTGACATCACCGGCATGGCACAGGCTGATGACATCATATCCCAGGAGATGACATAATAGGCTAATTGATGATGCCATAAGCTGGGAGAGTTCTAGAGCACAGAGTGAGATCTGAGGAAAGGGAAAGGGAGGTGATGTCATGCAGAGGGGTGTGTCAGAGACCTGCGGCATAGCTTTGTGAAAGCCTTCCCCGAGTTTTGCATCACTCTCTTACTTTCATTAGATAGTCCTGCAGATCATCAGAACATTTACCTCTTTAGTATCTAGCGTGTGTGCAGTTTTATTTCTTTAGACTAATTAACAATTAAGGCACAGCACAAACACACGGACACACAGATACACACACAGACACACACAGACACGCCTGTGCAACCCCCCACTACTATCAGATTCTGCAGGAGGGGGAGAATAAGGCTCAAGTCAAGTATCCCAAAAGGAGGCAACTCCATTATCTACCCTTTTTTCCTCCCTCCTGACCTGGAAGGAAAAATGTTATAGGGTTATCTGTAGAATAATAATCACTTCCATTTGCTTTATTCTCACTTGCCCGGTCTCTTTAAGAAGGTGGTTGACTGGAGCTCATGGGATCTGATTGAGAGCTGGAAGTCTTTACAGGAGGGGACACCCTAGTTTGGATATCACTCTGGGTACTACTAACCCTAATAGTTATTGGGGGTCCTTTAGATTGCTCTGTATCCTTCAATGGGACATTTGTTGGCATCACAGGGGGTATTGCTTTTGAACTAGTCTCAGGTTCACTTTTCTGGGTATTAGTGGGAAAAAGTGCAGTTTCCACCATCTGTGCAGTTTCTAGTTCTTTTTTATTTTGGGGTGTAGAGGGCAGTTTCAACTGACTGCAATCAGCTACATTACTGCTGACTGCATGAGAACTGGAAATGTTGGGTGGATCATCACCTGCTCTGCTGAAACTACTTGTTGATTTGGCAGTGAATTCCTTCACATGGACATTTTCTGCCCCATTTACTGCACCCGTAGGAGTGGTCACCCTTGTCTGGACACTTTCTACTGCACTAACTTTAGAATCAGTCACAGAAACAGATTCTCCTCTTGTGTCTGGGCACTCTTTTTTACTGGTTCTGTCGACTACTGGTAAAATAACAGTCATTTCTGTCTGCACAATTTCTGCCCCATTTCTTCTACTAATACCTTTATCAGAAGTAGCCTCTTTTGTCCTTTCCCCATCTGTATGTTCCATATTACTAGTATGAACAGGGCCACTTATACTTATCTGATTCTTTTGTGATTCATTTACCTTATCAATAGTTGGATCAGTACTGGTCAACTTTGTCTGTTCTGCTTCTGCTCTGCTGATTTTAATATTTACAGGTGAAGTAGCTGAGCTTTTTGGGTAAGCGGGTTCTTGCATGCCAGCAGCTGCATAAGTATTATAACTTGATTTTAATGGCTCATTATTTAAAAATGTTATTAGATCAGCCTTTACACCTTTAATGCTAAACAGCTGAGAACTGGTTAGATCAATTCGATCGTGTTTAATGCCAGGTGTCCAAGACACAGGTCTTTTTCTATGATCAACTTCTATTTTATTTATGCAAGTTTGATGTGCAGTTGGGAAAGTGCAAGTGCTTTTTGTTGTAGGGCAAGAACGTAAAGGACTCTTTGATGAGCCAAAAACATGAGTAGGTTCAGAGATTGCATGGTGAGCATTTGGCTCTTTTCCCACAGCAGGATGACAAATTGTATGATAGTTATTTGTGTCATTTCCCTTTTTATGATCAATATCTGATACCCTGCTTCGCAAGGAGTGAGACTGATCCAACTTAACGTCTGTAGGGTGAGTGGCTGTGGTCTTCATAGCGTCAACTACACTTACTTTGCCCTTAGCATGAATCATTTGTGAGATGCTGGGTTCCATACTGAGTATAGAGGGGCCACTTTTACTCAAGGCATGGGGAATACTTTTACCTACTGTGGTCAGTTCTTCCACAACCTCAAGATACCACTGTTCTCTTGTTCCAGCACGTTCCTCCTCATAATCCTCTCCCCTTTCTTCCTTTCTGCCCTCTCCTTCAACCCCTCCATCCTCACCTTCCCCTCTTCTTCCCTCATGTTCCTGTACTGGACTTAAGGTCTTTACTTGACATCTACCTACCATAGCAAGTGAAGGGTCACTTTGTGAAGCCATGACTGGAGTTGAGGAGGCTGGGGATTCCTGGGGAGAAAAAGGGGGAGTAGATCTTGATCCTACTACAACCTTAACAGTGCCCTGGATTTTACCTTCACTACATTTCTGAACATCTCCTGGTTGGGATATTCCAACAATTCCATCTCCTTCTAGCCTTTCTATGTTCTCCCCTATCAGATTTTCCCCACAGAGGCTCCTAGGAGACTCCTGTCTCCCAACTCTCCTCACTGCTTGTGCTCTTACTCCAATACTTTCCACTATATCTCCATCTAATGTCACTCCTCCTGGTTCCTGTTTTCTTGGTGCCCCACCACCACCTAGTTTCTCTGCAGATTGCACTCTTTTCAGGAGTGGGGATCTTGGAGGCTCTGCACTCTTTGGGCGAGGACGTGAGACAGGTGGGGAGGGATGGAGCTTAGGGGGAAAGCTCTGTGTGGTGAGGCTGCTGCCAATACAGTGACCTGGAAGGAGAGGGGGAGAGGCTGCTGTGGTAGGGGAAGGAGTGTGAGCAAGGGGAGACAGGGGCATGTTACCAGCAGATTTGCAACGAGCAGAGCGATACTGGCGGTGTAGTTTGGGTGATAATCCATGTAGTGTGCTAGGTCGGATGTGTGGGGATGGAGGAGCAGGGGATGAGGATGAAGAGGATACAGAGGCACAGGAAGAAGTGGAGGGTGGAGGAGGTGGTGCAGGAGAATTAGGAGTGCTTGAAGAGGGAGAGCTGCCTTGTGAAGAGGCACCTAAAAGGAGGAAATAAAAAGAGGAAAAAGAATACAAATTGAGAACAATCCTGTAGTTACTTATCTGCTACTCTCTCCATCCACTTAATATTAGCTTGATGGAACAGTAGTCCAATTCAGTGATGACATTATTAAAAGTGCTGTATTTAAATAACTGCCATGCCATTTATTTTGCAACCAAAATATTTCAGAATTGTAGATTAAGGGGCGATAAGTGTAAGATACCTTATATTAACAGGGGCAGTGTTACCTATTTTTTATTTAAATACTGCTGAGTTGGGGTAGGGGCTGACTTTAAGCCTTAATTTGTAACCAATGACCTACCAACCACAACTGCTAATGTTAGTAATCCCATCCAGATGTAATGTATGTGCGAAACACATACTCTAAACCACTGACTGTAAGAAATCAGAAGGTTGCTGTTCTTACCAAGGTATGCAGAGTCCATGGAACGATAACTGTGGGTGGGAGAGCGGGCAGAGAGACTGTGAGTGGGTGATCCTGGAAGACTGTCGCTGGATGAGAGGGACCGGCTCAGAGAAGAAAGGGACCGGCTGGTGTGCAGGAGATTGGATTGCTTGGTGATCTTGCGGAAGAGGGAACTACGTTTTTTACTATTGGTTCAATGGTCAGGGAGACAAAAAAGGAGGAAAAAGAAGGTAGAGAAATGAAGAAAAGGGACAGAGCAACAGGTCAGGAAGTCAGACAGAAGCAAACAGTATAGGGAAAAAAGAGGCATGGTCACTTACTGCTAACCTCCAACATCCTATTTCTTTCTCCTTTTTCTACATGCCTTGCTTGGTCAGCCAAGCTAATGATCCTGCCCATTCTTGCGTATTTTGTTAACAACATATCAAGTTATACAGGTGGACAGCAATTGAAATTTATATTGCCCTCTTGGGCCCCTGGGCCAGCAGCTGATTTGAAGGCCTTACTTGACACGCTGAACAAAACTAAATATCACATTTTAGTAGGGCCAAATTAATTAACTGCCCCAGAAATGTACATATTATCTATGTCTTTTATCATTCTCAGTACCCCATCTTCTCTTATCTCATACTCTCTTTCTTTCCTTTATCCCCCTTACTTTACCTTTCCTGGCCCTCTCTTCCTGTGCTCCGCTTACTTCTTCTAGCCATCTTGGATCGGTAGCTGCTCCTCCTAGCGGGGCCAGTTCGGATTGACGTGTTTTCAAAGGGTGTGGTGGTTACTAACACCTTATTACCACTCTGGGAGGAAACAATATAAAACAATTTCATGAGTGAAAACAATGTAAACATCAGAATAGGCCTCAATGGTCCTTCCTCATCCCACGAAACAAAACCTTACCTTTAAAATCAGCTCCACAACCTCAGTGTGAACCAGACCATGTACAGGTTCTCCATTAATATGAGTAATGAGATCTCCAGCACACAAACCAGCCTCATGTGCAGGTCCACCATCCTCCACATGCTAATGAGTCAAATAAAATAGCAAAGAGAGAGAGAGTAAATAGGTTTAGAACTCAGTATATCATCTAAATAAATTAAATGGACAAATTCATCAAAATTGAATCGGTACGTAATGTTAAAGTGCACCTGTCACCTCAAAACTAATACTAGTTGAGATTGTATCAATGAAATAAACAATTTTGTAAATATATATGTATTTAAAAAATGTACCTTTAAACAGCATTTCTCACTGTCATCTTCCCTGTCAGCCTGACTTTTCTTTCCTGGGTGTTGGGTGGGGCTAAATAATGATGAACATTATAGCTCCTCCAATCAGATCCCTTAAATCATGATCTAGCAGTTTAGTCACTGACTAAGGTTAAGATCCATTGCATGCAGGAACAAAATGATCTACAGTGACTAAAATTCTGTAGTCAAAATGCGCTCAAATCAAATACATATTTTAATTATGTTTACTATTACCTTTTGTGAGGGATTTCACACTGAAACAAATCATTAAATATTGCTATGCGTTTTCAATAACATTTGGTCTTTTTTTTTAAATTTAGGACATTTACATCACTACTTCACTAAAGATTAAAGACTAACTAAACTATGGCTTACTCCTATTTTAAATTAGTAGGTCTAATAGGAATGCAATAAAACTTGAAGTGCTAATATCTGACTCATCTTTAATTAGTTATGACTTCCTGTATCACATTGTTCCCTAACAGTACAAGGGCAGCCATTTTGTTTTATTAGACTCAACCCCTCCCTTGTACTGTTAGGGCACAATGTGATGCAGCAATACATAACTTCTTAATGACCAGTCAAATCCCAGCACTTTTCAGTTTTATTGTGTTCTTATCTATCAGAGCTCTAGATTTAATAATGGAATTCAGCCAATAGACTGTGTACTGCTTCCAATATACGGTATGACCTGCAATCCTGACAACATTGGGCTTGGCTTGAGTAGGGCTTACTGGGAAGCACTGGTCTGGCCTGTCCTACACTGACCCCAGAGATGCTAAGTAAATATTTGCCAAGTATCATAGCAGTCCTATAATTTGGGGAAAAGATTTACAAACATTTTTTTAATTTGTCTTTTAGGGCAAAATTTATTAAAGTCGAAAATGACTTTTTTCCCCATTTTCACCACGAAAACTGATAAAAAAACTTGAAAAAAAAAATTCTCGACCTTAGTAAATTTTGCCCTATAATATAACTTTATATTTTATGCACTGACCCATACACCC
>WMED01023198.1:0-11500 GCA_019650415.1 Pipa parva
TCATTCTCAGGGTCAGAACTTACATTTATGCAGGAAGGTCTTTCTTCATCCATCTCTATATAAACAGTGGATGATATAAATGGCTTAATCAAGCCATGTTTAAGCGCCCACGGAGTGAAACGCGTAGGCCCTGCTTTTATTTGTTTAAACTCTGCACCAATAAAGGACGTTGTACACAGGAGTGCTGGAGCTTTGTATCTTTTCATCTATTCAAGTCGTCTGTCTTTTCTCCGGAGCACCCGACATTGTGAACACATCCAGTGGGGATTTGTAGCGGTCAGTACATTTTGGTTGTTTTGCTAGTTTAGTATGTTCTGTTAGTTGTGCCTGTGTTTTAAATGCATCTTTTCCTACCAAATCTTGTATTTTTTTTACTATAATTTGAGCCCAGAATGTCGCTTCAGGTAGTAGTTTAAAGTGAGGCAGATTAGAGTTACACCACAGTGGTGCATTAGGAGATATACGTTCCCCGGATGAATTAATTTTATCTATGTAGTCCCATGCTTTTTTGACTGCCATGATAACTGACGAACAATGTTGTAGATATGTTCTCTGGCTCTTTCTTTGAGACATCTAGTTGTACGGCCAACGCACTGTTTATAACATTTTTTACATGTGACTAAATAAATGACATTGTTGGTATTGCAATTAATCCCGCACCTCATATTGTTTCTTTGTAGTGGTGCTAGTAAAAAACTTAGTTACACTTATGTATCTGCAACAAATACAAATACGTGCTCCACACTTGAAGCAACCCTTAGGTGACAACCATGTAGAAACAGTATTAGATGGAGGAACAGAAGATGTTAGATTCTGGGATAAGGTGGGTGCCTTACTAGATACACAGCGTACTCCACCAGATAAAAGTCGTTTCATATCTGGATCATTAAATAAAATTGGAATATTTTTCAATAAAATATTTCTGATCTTACTGAACTCCAAACTGTATCTAGTGACAAAAATGGGCGCTGATGTGTGTACATTAACAGTTTTCCGTAAATAAGGTGAATGTTTGGTCCTCTTCAAAGGTTTTTTATGTGACCTACTAGCAATATTGTTATTATCATTGGAAGGACATGATGAAACAAAAGTGGTATTTACGGTGTTAATTGTATGTAACATAGATGTCCTTGAGGTATTAAGAGTACGTGTATGTGCTGCATCAAGTAAACTATTAGGATATCCCCTCACTGTGAGCCTGTTCTTAAGGTCACGTGATGCAACATGAAATAAATTATCGTTTGAACAGACTCGTCTAAGTCTTATAAACTGGCTGGTGGGGATGGAATTCAAACAATGTGTCGGATGACAACTAGTGTAGTCAAGTAAGGAGTTCCTAGAAATAGATTTTCTATAGAGACAAGTATGTATTGTCTGGTTAGAAGGGTCACCCACCAGCATAACATCGAGAAAGTTAATGGAAGTGATATTGAAATCTTGAGTGAAATGTAAGCCAAGGGTGTTGTTATTAAGTAAGCTTGTGAAACAGTCTGATTCTACGCTGGTGCCCTTCCAAATGAATAAAAGGTCGTCAATATATCGGCCATAATATGCAATGAGGTCCCTGTGAGAGTTATTTGAGCTATAAATATAAAACCACTCCCACCATCCCATGAATAAATTAGCATTTTTTATTAAAAAATTAGCAAATTTTACCCCCATCGCTGTGCCAGTAATTTGTAGAAAATAGTCATTTTGAAAATTAAAATAATTGTGGGTGAGCATGAAGTGAAGTACTTTTATAATAAATTCAATGAGTACTGGATCGAAACAACTATATCTATATAAATGCCAGGCAATAGCCTGTTCTCCTAAATGATGGGGTATAATAGAGTACAGTGATGTAACGTCCATGCTCAGCCACACAAAGTTAGATTGTCATTTGAAATTTGAAAGAACACTTACCAATTGTGTGGAGTCTCTGAGATAGGAGGGCAATCTGCAATCAAAAAGTTGAAGTAGCTTGTCTAGCCAATTTCCCAACGGTTCATGCATGGAGCCGATCTCAGAGACTATCGGTCTGCCTAAAGGTGGACATTGGGACTTATGGACTTTGGGTAAATGATGGAAGATAGGGATCATAGGTTTATCAACCATAAGTCGATCTAAATCTGTAGATTTAAAGATACCCAATTGGATGCCCTCCTGTATCAGAGACCTCAACTCATTTTGGAAAATAGTGGTAGGGTTGTTAGGTAATTTACAATAAGTATTTGTATCAGATAGTTGTCTATAAGCCTCATTTAAATAATCTGTTGTATTTTGAATTACAATAGAACCTCCTTTATCAACTTCTTCAATAGTAATAGAAGTGTCTGCCTTCAGTGCTGATAGAGCTTTGGTTTCTGAAAAAGTGAGGTTATTTTTCTTGTGTGTGGAAACATGTTCATTCAATAAGGTGAGATCCTCCTCCATAGCCTGTTGGAAGGAGGCTAGGCAGGGGGGTCTGACCTGTACTGGATAGAAATGTGTGTTGGATCTAAGTGTAATATTAGTATTAAGAATGGTAGAATGGGATGATTGAGATGAAGTATTACACTCATCAATTAAGTCATTAAGGTCCCTAAGTGCAGCCTGGTCAGAAAAAACAGTAAAAGGACAAAAGTTATCAACATTTGGTTTAAGAAAATCAGAACCATTTGTTATATTATCTAAACCAGAATCAGTGTCAGCCTGTGAAAAGAATTTCTTTAGGGTTAGTTTTCTGACAAGACGATTTACATCCACTAAGGTAGAAAAAAGGTTAAAGTGTGTGGTGGGTGAAAAGTTCAGGCCTTTGTTCAGGACAGAAAGTTCTTCCTGTTTGAGCTGTTTATCCAAAAGATTAATCACTAGATCCAGTTCGTTCTGTTGGTCAGTCTGGTTGTACGTGTAATTCGTCGATCTAGTCGTCTTATGGCTCCTTCTGTTCTTTCCACCTCTTCTGGTTCTTGATCTATTTGTCTTTTTCTCTTGTAAGGCATATCCTCTGAGTTTTTTGAACGCCACTGGTCTTTATTTGTATGTGGAGAATGGGATGATCGTGAGCTGGTATCATTAAATTCACCAGAATGGAAGCTATCATCTGTTTCACTTCCACTAGTGTCTGAAAAGGTCACAGATCTCCTAGTGTTGTTCTTGAGAATGGATTTAGGAGTCACATGTGGATTCCTATAAGGTCTAGGAGTCCATTGGTAGACTTTATTCAGTTCATAATCTTTGGTGTCGCGGTCAAATTTTTTCTTTTTAATTTCAATAATAGATTTTTCATATTTTGTAAGGGTGTCATCAAGTTGTTTGTCCAGAGTAGTCAGAGTATCAGCAAAGTCCAATTTGGACAGTTCACCCTGTAGAACTTCAATTTCACAGTGTAGATCTTCTAATTGTTGTTGTTTGTAGTCCAGAAGAATCCCAATTAATTTGAAAGAGCACTCAGTGAGTGTATCATCCCATTTAGCAGCAAGCTCATGCTCTTTGAAGATGCAGATGGGTATTTTTTTGATCCTGAGGCCTCTGGGTATATGTTTAACTTCAGTGTATTCTTTGAGGGTTCTGATGTCCCACCAGGTTCTAATATCTTTCTTTAGAAGGACTTCTAATGATCTATAAGAACCACTCACATTAGGATTTGTAGAGTCTGAAGTTGTTTTCTTAAAGCAGTTAAATTCCAAGTTACGCAGGGGATTCTCATGGACAGAAGTAAAGATCCTATGTGTAGTTCTGTCAATAGCCATGTTGAATAACCAGGTAACCAGGTGTAGAGAAAATTCTTTTGTAGGTATATCCAGGAAAAATAGAAAGTCCAAAACAATTTTTTGTAGAGATAGAAGTGAAGAGCTGATCCATTGGGGCCACTGTGGCTGTGAGCAAACAAAGACTGGAGGATCGCTCAATCCACGACAGTAGTGTATGAAATAGGCGGGTGCCAAGGAGTGAGTAGGCTCACAAATTGGTAGCAAACAAACGAACAATTGCTCCAGCACTCCAAAAATAAAATCATCTAAATTTTATTAACAAAACATTAAAATCCAAGGCTCATGTTGAACAAAAACAAAGCTCAAAAGCCCCCTGACGCGTTTCGCGCAAAGGCGCTTATTCATAGATGAGGTGCTAATTGAAATAACAGATATATAAAGAAAAAAGACTTACCAAACACAGGTGTTCGAAATCTGATCGTAGTATGTGAAGTAAGATGTATAACCATATATCGAGTGTTACTTGCAGTGAGGGATTATGTAAAAGGCTGAAACAAAGCTGGAAGTTACATCACACGCTGACTCATTAGCATAGCTTGTAGAGAATGAACAAATGAACCGGAACTATACTTCAGATTGTCGGCAGTTGTAACCAATAGTAACTACGTTTTGGAGGATCAGGGCGGGGATAACGATACAAGTAATTTTAGTAGAAACCATGTGTGACTGACAGTGATTCAACCAATGCCAAAAGTGCATGGGGTGGGGAAATAAAGCGCTGATCTCCATTGAGTATTATCTAATTGATATGTATGGGTCTTAAACATTGTAACGTGTGTGACAGACAATATATAATCATTATATGCAAGTGAATAAGTGAAGAAACCTAAGTTGGAAATATGTAAAATGTAAAAATAAAGAATAGAAATGCTATGAGTGTGTGTGGGTATAATTGGCTATTGCTATTAAGTAGATATAACTAAAAGTAACTAATCATACATACAGGTGAAGATATAATAAAGCGAACACCGATGTTATGATAAAGTACCGAACACTTGAAAAAAAGTTAAATAGAACAAATTATAAAAAGAATAAGGTGTGTACAATATTGTTGAAAAGTAATGATAATAATAATTATATAAAAGTTAAAAACCTGGATAACAGTAATAAACCTGGATATGACAAATTTAGAAACAATTGTAGGTAACATGGCAAGATGCAGAGAAAATATCAATCAACTAATATATGTATCATACTTCATTAAGCCTCAATTTAGTTCTAGGGAGGATGGGAAAGGGGGGGAAAACAAACAGTAACTTATTGCATGTTTTTATCATATTAACAAATCAGATAAAATAGAATAGAGAAATACAAAAATGAATCCAATTAGTTTAAATCAAATCAAACAAATGAATTCAAAAATAAGTCCAAAATTCGATTAAATAGTTAAATTAAATTCAATTCAAACAGTAGCATTGTCAAAGGATAAATGAAATATGTGTGTGGAAAATGTGAGGTATGAAGTGTAATTTATGTATAAACCAATAATAAAATTGAAATAGATTAATGTGAAGTGAACATATGAAGTGAAAGATATAAACAAAATTGAAAGCGAAGGAAAATAAGGTTTAGGTGATAATGGTGAAAAAATGACTAAAATTAAGTTAAAATAAATAGAAAAATATATCTATATATATATCTTACAATTTCCTGTATGGGCAATAGTGAAGTGTTTCTAAGAATTTAAGACATACCGCCTCTACCACTGTTGCCTGATTTTCAGTGTCAAAATGAAACCATGTGTGAAAGAATGCTTTTTGGCTGGCTAGGTAGTATAGTTTGATATCTGGTAGAGCAAGACCCAATTGATCTTTAGTGGCTTTTAGTACGTTTTTAGAAAAACTTGGGTTTTTGTTATGCCATAAGAATGATGTTAGTGTTATTTCAATTTTATTCAGAATTTGGAATGGTATTGCTATTGGGGCATTATGTAGTATATATAGAAATTTAGGTAAATATAGCTAAATATAGTAATATGTCCTCAGCATATATAGAAATTTTCTCTTCTAGATAATTTACCCATAATCCTCTTATACTTTGTGTGGTGTGTATTAGACTTGCCAGGGGTTCAATGGTAAGTGCAAATAGATGTGGAGAGAGTGGGAAACCCTGTCGTGTGCCTCTAGTTAAAGGAAATTCTCTTGATAATTGGTCATTGATTCTGACTCTTGAGTAGGGATTTTTATATAAAATTTGAATCCATTTAATAAATCAAGGACCAAATTGGTATTTTTTCATAATTTCCCAAAGATAGGGCCATTCGACCGAATCAAATGCTTTGGCTGTATCCATGGAAACTACTATTCTCTCACCTTTATTTTTATGTTGGATTTGTAAATTGAGGTATAGTCGTCTTAGATTTATGTCAGTAGTTTTTTCAGGAATAAATCCTGTTTGGTCAGGATGTATAAGTGTAGTAATTATTTTTGCTAAATGAGTAGCAAGTAATTTGGCCAGGAATTTTTAAGTCATAATTTAACAAGGAAATGGGTCTGTATGAGGCACATTGTTCCAAGTCTTTCCCAGGTTTAGGTTTTACTACAATTGTGGCTTCATATAATGATTTGGGAAGTTCAAAATTTTCGAATGCTTGTCTATATAATGTCAGTAATTTGGGTACTATTTCTTTTATATTCATTTTGTACCACTCAATTGGTATTCCGTCTGGGCCTGGGGTTTTATTAGTTGCCATACTGTAGATGGCTTGTGCTATTTCAAATTCTGTAATGGGTTGGTCCAGATATTTGATTTGTTGTGGTGTTAAGGTAGGGAGTGTAATATTTTGTAGGTAATGAATCAGTTGTGTAAAGTCATAACTAGCCCTGGATGTGTAAAGGTCTTTATAGAAATCAACAAATGCATTTGTAATATCTTGTTGATCATATGTTAAGTCTCCCTGCAGGTTCTTGCTCTTTGGATTTTTACCACACTCCCACTTTCAGTGGCAGAAGGAGAGAGGGCATTTAGCAAACTTTCATTAATCAAGAACTACCTGCATTCTACAATGAGTGAACAACGTCTAAACAGCCTAGCAATACTTTCCATTGAACATGAGCTTGCAAGACAACTCGGTTACAAAGATTTAATTAAAGACTTTGCAAATCAGAAAGTCAGAAGACTTGCTCCATAAACCTGAATTTGTTGTTTATTTTAACTATGAGCCAAGAAGGGCACAATTCAGTGCTCACAGTGCATTGGATAGAAGGTTCGTTTTTGCTATTCACTAGGTTTTCCAGATACTGTGAACATTTACTTGAAGAAAATGACAGTTTTACTTTACCCACATAGACACGTTGGAAAATGTTATCATATGGGACTTTGTTTTTCATTCAGCTGTGGACTTCACAGCTAAATACAGGTCCAAGTTTACTCTAGTTACCCTGATCTAGCTGATGTTCAAGCCAGAGTGCAGTTCGTGCAACACGGTCCATGTGTTCACCTCATCACAAGGACTGAACTTATGCATGTGAATGTGCATGGTTATGAAGCGTGGAGATCCTCAGCGCTTGGAGTGGCAGTGCAGTTATGAAGTGGGGAGCCCCATTCACATGCACAAGTGCAGTCCTTGTGATGCGGTCAGCACACACTCTGTTACACGAACTGCACCTTTGTTTTAGAGCCCACTGTTTTCTTTTATTGTCATTCTAATGTCCACATTTATATATAGTATGGTTTTTTTATTTATCTAATTCCTATTTTCTTCACAGAGTTTATCATAATCACATTTTAACAAGTGTCTACATTACAACCTAACCTAGAAAATTACAGGAGAGAGAAAAACCAGCACAGTATTACAAACACTATGAGAGGGATGTGTTTAGAACAAATAATACAGAATATAAGAAAAAGAATTTTACGAAGAGAGATCAGACCAGACAAAACCCAACATGAAAATATTCACGCTTCTAATCTTGAAAATAATCACATTTATGAAAAATCATATGATAAATCCTACACTGCGAACAGTAAATCTCATTATCCTATCTTTAAACAAAGAAAGAGATCCCTGAATGATAGAGAAATCACCCCAGATATTACATCCAAAGAACAGGAGGTTTTTTTAGAATCTCCTCCAATAAGGGGGAAAAGGGGAAAAAGAAGGATAAGAGATTCAGAAGAGGAAACAGAGCAGGATGTAGGATTCAAAAAAAGAAACAGAGAAGACAGGAGATTACAGGGACACTAAATACAATCTTTAATCTTTCTACACATACGCTTACTGATGATGAAATATTACTTTTGGGTAAAGGTTTGTCTTTTGCTCCAACGGTTAAATCGAATAAATTCATTTCCTTAAAAAAATTTGTTAGAAAATTGACTCTAAAAAGACATTTCACTTTACATCCACATATTGAAACGAATAACAGTAATATTCTTCCGAATAATAAAAAGACCAACTTTTACCCAACACAATCTAAAGGTGTTTTTTTAAACACATTTGAAAGTCTAGTAGAAAGTGATTTAAATAATCTAAAGTTCAAAACGAATCACAATAATTTATCTTCACAAGAAATTAAGACTCTTAAGAACCTTCAAAAAAATAAAACATTGGTGATAAGACAAGCAGATAAAGGAGGTGGCATCGTCATCCAGGATAAAACAGATTATATGAATGAGGCTAAGAGGATTCTGGATGATTCAATTACTTACCAGAAACTAGATAGAGACCCTACCATACTTTTTGTCAAAGAACTAAAAAATATCTTAATGAAAGCTGAACATGAACAAGTAATTAATAAAAATGAATTTGAATTTTTATTCAATAAAACACCACGTTTACCAATATATTATCATCTGCCCAAAGTTCATAAGTGTACCATAAATCCGCCAGGGAGGCCCATAATTTCGGGCATTGGCTCCCTTACGGCAAATCTTGCGGAATTTATTGATCACAAGCTTCAAACGATTGTGGTCAAACAGAGGTCCTATTTGAAGGACACCACCTCCTTAATCAATGTTCTGACGGAAGTTGAATGGAGGAGAGATTACAGTTGGATAACTATTGATGTGAGCAGTCTGTACACTTGCATACCCCATGGTAGAGGTATCCAGGCGGTCAGAAAGAGACTTGTGGCAGATGACAATATTGGTGGACAACTTATGGCTTTCATTTTAAATGGCATTGAATTCATTTTATTGAAAAATTATTTTATTTTTAATGGACAGTTTTATCTGCAAAGGGTGGGCACGGCTATGGGCAGGAAAGTCGCGCCCGCCTTTGCAAACCTCTACATGGCACAGTGGGAGGAAGAGATGATTTGGAATAACTGTCCATTTTTTAAACACATTACCTTATTTTTAAGATACATTGATGATATTTTAGTTATTTGGAATGGAAACCAGGAGAGTATCAATGAATTCATTAAATATCTTAACAATAATGATTTTAACTTACAGTTCACATGTCAAACCAGCTGTAAAGAAATTAATTTTCTAGATCTCACATTATTTCATATCGACAATGTGATTCATACGAGATTGTTCAGAAAACCCACAGACGTAAACAACATTCTAAATGCATGCAGTGGGCACCATCATAACTGGATTATGGGTATACCATACAGTCAATTTCTCAGGGTGAGAAGGAACTGTTCTAGAGAAGTTGATCTTAAGGAACAATCCAAAGAACTTGCTGACAGATTTTTAAAAAAACATTATGATCCTGCTTTCATCAATAAATCTTTTTTAAGAGCAGAAAATATTTCTAGGACTGATATCCTTAACAAACAAACTACCGACAACAACACAGAAAAATTCACTACATCATTTATTTCACGTTTCAATGTAAATCACAGAAAAGTGGCAAAAACAATAGTGAAACATTGGCATATTATTCAGGCAGACCCGATTTTGGGACCTAACGTGCCAGAAAAACCAAAATTTATTTATACAAAAGGACAGACTCTAAAGAACATTCTAGCTCCTTCCAATATTTCAGATCAGCCATATGTTTCTGATAATACAAATTTTCCTAAAGGTACATATTGCTGCAACAGACCAAGATGCTCCTGTTGTGCATTCATAGCTCCAAAAAATTTACAAAAAGAGATCTGCAGTAAAAAGACCTTTACAAAATTTTATAACTGCAAAAGTATCTTTGTAGTATAATTGATTATTTGTCCATGTTCAAAATTTTATATAGGAAGGACAAAAAGGTCACTAGGTTCAAGATTATACGAACACATTAGAAATATAAAAAGGGGCTTTGATGCACATTCCGTTTCAGCACATTTTAAACAATTTCACAACAAAAATCCTAAAGGCACTAAGATCCTCATTTTGGAACAAATTGGCCATCATATCAGAGGTGGTGACAGGTTAACCAAATTACGGCAACAAGAGATCTATTGGATCTACTTTTTCAATACATTGTCCCCCAATGGCTTAAATATTAGTTTAGATTTAGCAGCCTTTTAATAATTTTACAGTTCCTTAAAAGAGTGAGCATCTTATAAATTCCATTACTAATAATAATTATATGTTTTTTCTGGCAAATTACATCTGGACCTTGTATCTCATAAAATTTGGGGTCCACTTTTTGTCTGCCATATAAGTTTATTAATGCCATTAATCAGCAATTTCTAGTGTTTTTTAGTTGGCCTTTTTTAAGTTGGCCTGGCTTGTTCCAGCAATGTTTTTTCTTTATTATACCTACGTCTTCAGTACAGGTTCCATTAAATATTTTCTGTTTTTTTAATTTTATATTTATTATTCCCTGGTTTCTGTAACTTCTCATGTCACTTGATAAGAATTGAGAAATTTTTTTTTTTTAAATATCACTTTTTACTTTGCCTTTTATCCACAGTATTTTTATCATTAGGTTTTTACACCATATTTTATACTATTCTTTGCCATTGTCTTATATGCTTTTATATAATCTGTTATGTGACTTTGTAAAGGATTTTGCAGACACCTCATATCTGTATCAAAACATGCACCAATATTTATTATAAGATAAATCATAAAGTGTTTATCAAACATATATTTTATTTTCAATCTAATACTTTTTCTGGTCTTTTAACATCCTTCATTGACAATTAATATCGTGCACTTGGTGCACTGATTTTTTATAAACTTTGATTTTAGTATCAAAACCTATCACTTTCTTTTAA
This sequence comes from Pipa parva, assembly GCA_019650415.1. NCBI lineage: Eukaryota > Metazoa > Chordata > Amphibia > Anura > Pipidae > Pipa > Pipa parva. The sequence continues at coordinate 10,847 of WMED01023198.1, forward strand.
GCGCTTGAGTGGGTTGAAAGTAATTGAAGCTTTGTTTGGAGCAGGGGAACACCCTCTGTCTCATAGCAACAAAACCGGCAATCTTAGCAAAAGGTACGCCCATTTGGGAGTGATACTGAACTGTTTAACATAAGTACCACCCCATTATTTGAAATGGAGACTTGGAACGCTTATAGCACCAATCATTAGCATTAACACAAACTCCAGTGGAACGCATGTGACGCGCATACCCGGAAGTGACGTCATTATCGTCACTTCCGGTCAGCGATTTTTTTCAATTCACACAGCGCTTACAAGGACGTTTCTACATAGATCTTAACACTTTATTCCTTGCTCTTGAGAAAGCCACACCATTGGCAAAACGCGTCGAGCAATAGAGATAACGCTACACAGAACTTGCTGACACGGTTAGAGATAAGAGTTGACTGCAACAATCCTACCGGTAAATCCTGTATCTCTGTAGAGGGTGAGAACCTGTTGTCTTTATACAAGTTATACTCTTTTGGATTTTCAAAGCGATTTTAAAAGACATGTACCGTGTGAGTGCATTTCCTATTTTTAACTGATATAATTTAGAATAAAAAATGGTGTTAAACTATGCAGATTTTTCTCTCTCCTTTATATTGGATAATCTGAGATGTGTTCCTTGTTGGA
>WMED01023199.1:0-11500 GCA_019650415.1 Pipa parva
AAAAAAAAAAACTAGTGATGATTTATTATGGAAGGTAATCAGTTTGTACTTTTACCTCTTGGTTCGATTCAGATTTTAAAACAGAATTATCTGTTATGAGGACAGCCCGTGAGATCTGCCTGTGGAGAGAAAATAAAAGAATAAGGTGGTATCGTGGGGTAAGATGATGGCCAAAGGCAGGGTAAACAGAATGAAAAGGTTAAAAAAGAAGCAAAGCAGATGGTAAATAACAGGAACAAATTATGCAAAGAAGGACAGAGATTTATCAATCCACACTGACACCCCAGGGGGTTATTCACTAAAGTCTGAATTGTTGCGTATAGATGTAAATTCACCAGATATAGACATTGCAATAGGCTGCTACTGTCGCAGTCACATCTTTATAATAAGAATATTGTCGCAATCTTAACATTAAAAAATTGTCGCGACTTTACAATTTGGAAATTGTCGCGGATTTGCTATGGGAATCCACTGTTTGCAAATTCGACAGTTGAATTTGCACCTTAGTGAATAACTCCCTCAGTGGTTAGCACTACTGCCTTGAAACACTGGGATCAACAAGGAGAGTTATTTTAAACTCATATGTATGTATAATTTTATTTATAATGTGCCACAAATTTACACAGCGCTGTACAATACAGCAATACAAATATACGACAGACATGGGAAAAGTGCATTACGCATTACAAGTATAAAATCACTTTAACTGCCAGGTTGTGACTGACACAAGACGATGGGGGTCCCTGCCCTGTAGAGCTTACAATCTAAGTGTTATTCTTTGTTATACTTATAATCTTTGTTATACTTCCATGTCCACAAAGTGCATACGACAAGTATTTGTGGCAGTTATCAGAGAGGTTTTTTAGAATTTTTGTTTTAAGTGTACCCAACTCCGCAGGGTTTTTATTATGAAAAACTTTATAAAGATTACATTTTAATTAACATTTTTTTAGGGTGTTAGTGAGAGTTTTTGATGTCTTTGTCCTCCTCTAAATAGATTTGTTTGTAATAACTAAGCACCTTCCCACAACATAACCAGTAATAACCCAGGAGCTTAGTAAGCAGTGTGTTTTCATCTTCTCCCCTTAGCCCTTTTCCCTCTTCTATTTTAAGGAACAAATCATGTTCTAGAGAAGTGGTTCTTAACCTTGTTTCAGGTACCGAACCCACCAGTTTCATATGTACATTCACCGAACCCTTCTTTAGTGATAAATCACTTGACCTCCGTGTCTTGACCTCGTTGGCAGAGGCTCTACCGAACCCCTGAGACCAACTCACTGAACCCCTAGGGTTCGATAGAACCTGGTTAAGAACCATTGTTCTAGAGGGGAAAAGACTATTTTTTTTTTTTGTTTTATTAAATTTGAAGAATTAATACAGATTACAATATTAAGCAAAATGGTGTAAAATAGAGTAGACTTTACAAATAAGTCTAAAACCACACTTTTCAAACTAAAATCTTGACCCCAAAACTTACTTGTAAGATATATTTGCACAGATCTTCTCAGACAGGTAACTGTCCTCTACGATTAGGTAACTGCAGTTTATCCGTTTACCCTTATGGTCAATAATGGCTTTGCACCTGTGAAACATAAAAAGATCTTCAATACCTTATATATTGATATCTATTTAGCTATATACATATATATACATTACAGCATAGGTCATGGTGCACATAGGCACAAATGACAAAGTTAGGGGCAGGTGGAAGGTCCTTAAAAATTATTTCAGGTAATTAGGCAATAAGATAATAAAAAAGACCTCAAATGTGGTATTTTTGGAATTAATTAATTAAACTGGGGATGGAATGAAGAGAAGGGTTAGAGTAGTAGATAAGGTTACAGTTAAAATTAAAAATAATCAAAAGCTGAAAACTGTATGCTGACAAATGCGAGAAGCCAAACAAATAAAATGACTGAACTAGAATTATTGATATTTAAATAATAATATGATATAGTGGGAATAACAGAAACATAGCTTAATGATAGCTATGACTGGGCAGTTAATCTAGAGGGATATACTTTGTTCAGGGGGGACCATAAATACTGGAGAGGGGGAGGGGTTTGCCTTTATGTTAAGTCTTACCTAAAGCCCTTATTAAGAGAAGATATATACGAGTACAATAAAAATGTGGAATCTCCATGGGTATAAATACATAGAGGGAAAAACAATAATAAAATACTGATAGGGGTTTGATATAAGCCACTAAATATAATAGAATCCATAGACGATTTACTATTAGGATAAATAAATGAGGCAGTAAAACACAATGAGATAAAATAATGGGGGACTTCAACTTCCCAGATATAAATTGGGAAACTGAAACCTGTAGATCCCATAAAGGAAACAGGTTTTTTGTCAACAGCAAAAGATAATTATCTTTTTCAACTGGTGCAGGAACCAAAAAGAGGGATGAAGGGGGCACCACTAGACTTAATATTATCTAATAGGCCTGAAAGAATAACAAAGGTGCAGGTGAGGCACCTAGGAAATAGTGACCATAATATCATAGTTTTAAAGTTAAGCTATAATGGGATTTATTGCCATGGAGCCACTAAAACACTTCACTTCAGAATGGCTAAATTTAGTCAGCTAAGAGATGCCTGTACTATCATTGACTCGGACAATGTTCTCAATAATAAAAGTACACCCATTAAATGGGATATTTAAAAAAATCTTGACTACTCTTTGGAAGGCAGCTCAGGAAGGTAGTATAGAAGCACTACAAAGGTATATATGGGCGAAATTGATTAAACTCGGAAAGGCCGCTCTGGGTCTTTTTGAGTTTAATGAGAGAAATCTCACATTGTTCTCATGAGATTTCTTTCGAGATCATGGAGAGCATCAAAAGAGGCATAGATGTACATAATGAAAACATAATTATACTGATTTAAAAAGCAGTCATCAGACCACATATGGAATATTGTGTGCACTTTTGGGCACCAGTGCACAAGAAAGATGTGGTTGAGCTTGAGAGGGTTGAAAGGCGGGCTACTAAAGTAATAAAAGGAATGGGAAATGTACAGTACCAAGAAAGATTATCAAAACTGGGCTTGTTTAGTCCAGAAAAAAGAAGATTACAGGATGACCTAATAACTATGTATAAATATATTAGGGGTCAGTACAGAAAACTCTCCCACAATCTATTTATACCAAGAACTGTAAATATAACAAGGGGTCATCCTCTATATTTAGAGGAAAGAAAGTTTTCGCATCAACATAGATGGTTGTTTTTTTTATTGTAAGAACAGTGAGGCTATGGAACTCTCTGCCTGAAGTTATCACGGTTATATCTATAAAAGAGTTCAAAACTGGTTTGGATGGTTTCCTTCAGTTTACGAACATTACAAGTTATGATTAATAGATAACTGAAGGTTCAATCTTGATACAGGGAATTATTCTGATTAACATATTTGGAGTTGGGAAGGAATTTTTTTCCAAATATGAGGATAATTGCATCTTGCCTTTTTTTTTTTTTTTTTTTCCTTCCTCTGGACCAACATTGCAGGAAAATAGACTGAACTGGATGGACTTTTGTCTTTTTTTCAGCCTTATAAACTATTTTACTATCTTATGTTATAGTGCAAAAGTTTTAGGCAGGTGTAGGAAAAATAATGGAAAGCAAGAACACTTTCTAAAATAGAAGTGTGAATAGTTTATTTTTTAGCAATTAACACGAGGTGAATGAAAAAAAGATTAAATCAAATAAATATTTGGAGTGACCACCCTTTGCATTTAAAACAGCATCCATTCTTCTATGTACAGTTTGGTTTTTGGATGCCCTTGAATGTGAAAATAAAAAGATTATGCATTTAGAAAAATTAAGCCTGTAAGTAAAAATATGCTAAATTATCTATTAGATTATTATCTAATCATCAAAGATGTATAAGGCCAGCATAAGTCCTGAAATCTACTGCAATAAAAAGCAGAGTCTGCTTTGAATATTGTGGTGCAAACACAATTATATTATGTAAAACTAACCTATAATATGATCTCATCCACATTGTTGGAAATCAAACCCATGTTAATATTATGAAGAATATTTTTGTGAGTGGAATTAATAAAACAATGATCAATTGCTTCAAAGGGGGACTTCCCAAATGAACTACTATCATATGACAAGCAAAAATATCAAGTATGTCTCTTTACATTCAATCTTCACATTGTATTTTACAGAAGGATCTAAATAAACAGAACGATTTTGCTTCCATAGATAACAAAGAGAAAATATATTTCTTTTTCCTAAAGTAAAAGTGGAACATACTTATTTATAGCTTATGGGGCAACTAAAGTCACAGGCTTGCTGATATGCTAATTGAAAGAGAGCCTAGATCCACCATTACAGGTGACTTAGGAATGCTACATCTATGGCACAGGACCTGTCTGCCCTTGTGCAAGTTTCACTGAGCCAATGAGGGATACATATCAATGCCAATTCAGAGGACTGAGGAGACAGTCCTAGGACCCCAGCTCTCTGAGCTGCTGGCGTGTTTAAAATAGGATAGGCAAAAGGTAAGCTACACTATGGGGCATTTTAGTTAGTCCCAGGCTAGCAGACATTTGACAGGAAAATCCAGAACAAGAAAAATAGTTAATAACCCATACCCATTTCTTAGCTGCCATGTTTTTTTTCCTAAACAGCCTGTCCCTCTGCTTGTGATGTATGACAAGCCACTGTACACTTACGATCTGGAAAAAAACTCAAGTTGCTCAAACTGTATTGATCCAGGGGAACAAATTACAAATGGAATTTGTAGACTGATGACTCTCCAAAGATTTGATTAAAATATATTTTTCCCAATAAAAGCTGCTATTAAAAAAGAACTTCCTGCATAATCTGGAGTGATCTTCAAAATACGTTTCATTAGTAATGTGAAGCCTCTAGAATAGGTTGAAACAGGTTTAATCAAATGGTTCATATTTTTTAATTTTAGAGTATTTACAGTAAACACAAAAGCATCTCTCTATATACAGTATTTATATTTTTTCTCCAAATACATATAAATAATTAGATAAATCTAATATATGTATACTAAAAATTAATACATAAATGTTTAAACATAACTTTTTCAAAGTATACTTGTCCCATTTCCAAGCATATAAAATATTGTGGAAAAATAAGCTCAGTCTGCCTTATTCTGTTTTTATTAAAAAAGTTAGAGATATCACCGGAAGGAGACTAGGCATCAGATACAGGGGTGGGAAAAGGCCAGGACTCCAGACTGCTGCCAGGGGACCCAAGACTGTGATACATGACCCAAGAAACTGGACTATCATGTGTAATCTGTGAGACCTGGAAGGTCTGCTAAACACACCCTTGTGATCATAATGCCCTTCTACAAAGGTGAGCAGTTATTACAGGAAACACACTAAAACAATATAAACTAAAACAACATAAACTAAAACAACATAAATTAAAACAAGAGGAAACCAACACACTCCTTAAAGGCCCTGATATGCCCAAATCATATTTACAGAATCCTTGTAGGTACTCTACAGTAGTGAAAGAATTGATGCAGATAACGTATTGGTTCTGCATTAGCAAACACCAACCTAGCAATGTTAAAAAAATCCTGGTTTTCCAACACACAAACATGTACATTGAGTAATCATAAGGGAATGGCTGAATCACTGCAATGTAACTAGCATATTGATCTACAACTAGACTGTGGTGTTGTACTGAAACCGTTGAAGGTCTCATATCTCAAGTTACCATTAAACGCTGCTGTGTCACAGATGTATTGCTGTCATTTTACATTGCATTTCCATATAAATTAAATGCTAAGATCAATCCCCTGTATTTATTCCCATCAATTTCCAATGAACTTCAATCAACTCATCTTTTTCTACTTTCTTTATTAATGAACTTGACCTTTGCTATTTTTTATATTTCATGCATTCTGTAAACGGCAAAATGAGCAGATGTATTCTATTTATCTCTAAGGGTTATATTAAACAAAATGCAGATGTAATTTTTAGTTGATCTTGTTCATATTGAGAGCATCTTCATTACAGGCTATGCATGTAAAATGCATTTCTGTTGTATAAGGCTGCTAAAACATACTTTAGTAATCTACTCTCTGATTGTAATCATAGGAGAACACTGGGTTAGTAGAATGGTGGTTTCTGAGAATCAGTTCTATATTTAAGGTAAAATATGCATTAAATAACGTGCATGATACCTCTTCATGTTCCCAATTTAACAGCAAAAGCAATCATCACCCCATTACCTTAAGTAAGGGGAAGTCACTGCTATATGTATCATTTTGTTTGTGGTACAGCTTGTGTACAACTGGCATTGTGCAGGACAATTAATATCCTTGCCCTTACAATGGTATGTATGTTTTTTAACACTAAGATAAACAAAGATATCCTTATGTCCAAGTTTTTTTTATTTATTACAAAGTCATTTTTCTACAAACTCACGCAATTAAATAGGACAGTGATGCACTGTCTCCCCCTTAATGAGAAGTAGTTCAGAGACTGTTACTCATCCTTTGAGATCACTAACAACCAGCCTTCTTTTGACATTTGCTTATTGGAGTTGTGCTTTCTTTTTTCATAACAGTTTATATTTGAGATTAAATTGTTATTGTTTGTGTTAGTGAAAATGTTTTCTAATTCTTCTGATGTTGCAGTTTCTTTCATCTGCCTGATTATACTCTGAATGTGACTGATTGAGTTTTCTCCCAGAGTGCCATGCAGAGATGCTCCCCTTACAAGCAAAAAAATGGTTTAAGCCATATTAGTCCAGTTGGTATAATAATTGCTTTGTAACTGCTTTGACCTGAGGAAGAGGGAATATCACTCAAAATCTGGTCTTATACAATGAACTGTTAGTCCAAATAAAGTATCCTATACTACTACAGTATTTATCTTTCTTACTCCCCTTACAAATATCCAGTCTAGTCATGAGCTGACATTAGGAAGAGTTTTCTTTGCTTTAAAAGCTATTTGACTTTTGACACTCATTTTCTCTATTGTCACAATGTTACCTCTAAGGGGCATATTTATCTATACCTAATAATGAAATGTTATTATGGGGCCATTTTGGCACAGGCACTTGTCTTACCTGTATTTTCTTTCTACATGGAAATATCAGTACCTACAACAAAATGCCGGATAAAAAAATATTATATGAAATATGATAATCTGAAATTATTGCATGGAAATCCAAGATATTGGACATTTATAACAGGTGAACAATAGCTCACTCATCAACTAAGATTGTATAAATAAATTCTATTTTATTAGTCAAAACATCACAGAACTATTTCTTGTAATGAAAGACGTGGAGTTTTTATAAAATTGTCATTTAAAATACAGAAACATCAAAAACTGAAACTACCTCAAAAGCATTTACAGTTAGTACGTGGCTTTCATACCAATGCTAATCACTGAACCACTGCACTGCCCACTGATGACAATGAAATAAGATTATTAAACTAGAACAATTTGAATGATAATCAGGTTAGGCAAACTGATATAAAGGTTATACAGGGTCACCACTGGAAGCAACCAAACAAATGATTACCAGGTCAGCAAATTAGATTATCTGTAGGTTAATAATTGGCATTGAACAACAATTCATAATACACAGGCAATTACACCATGAGGAATCATATAGACTGGATTAGTCACTATGGCTTGCTGGCTTTGGGCTTCCTACATCTTCCCACCTGTACACAGATATTTGCTAGGAGTTTTGGCACAAATAATTTTACTTTTTAAGCCCCTTAAAAACTGGGAAACCATCCAGCAGCTCTTTTAAATAGGCTCATTTGTATTTCAGGATGATTAGTCTTGCAAGAGCCGTTTTTTTAAATTCGTGAAAGGCTTTTCTTTTTCTTCTAAATCTTCAAACCCAATTGCTGTTTAAAGCTGTTCCAAATCTCCTGTGTGGACAGCTTATAGTGAAAAAAGAAATATTGATTTCTATATCATTTATTAGTTGACTCACTGCGTAAAGAAATATATACCCTCAAAGAATATTTTATGTTTAAACACCTTTTATCTAAAAGAATTTACAATTTTAGAGTAAAGGGGGTCTACTGAACAGATACACGGAGCTATAACTTGAATACTGTAACTTGAATATTCCACTAAATATTAATATGGTTTGTTTAAAAAAAACAAACGAAAAAAACACACATTTATGTCCCAACACTACCAGGTCTTTGTCATCTGATACTGCTGGGGACAATGAATCACAAACAGACCTCCAATGACCTTCTTTCAGTGTGCCTAGATAAAAGGATGAAAAGTAGAATCCATCTCCTTGCAGCACCATGAGTTATAAACGTACTTTATAGGCCTCATTATCCAAACTAATGGACTAAGGGCAGCATCCTTGAAATGGACTTGCCTGCACTGACAAAAAGCTCATGTGCTATATTTCAGCACAAATATGTAAATGGATAGAAGTTTACCCCATATTATTCTAGGGAAATATAAATTTATTGTAATTTCAAATACCGTTTGAGAGAAATGTTTTAAAATGGGCTTCTTCTCAAAGTGACGTACAGACGGATTAACACAATGTGTAATTCTCAAAGTGATTTACAGACTATATTAGTCCCAGTGTTGGTGAAGGTTTTATTATTATTTAATGGGCAAGTCACTACAGATCTGCCACCAATGGATTATTGTTTCTATAAGTTAAATGACATTGATTGTTTTACTAAGGGAAAAATAAACCTGAGTAATACTTACTACACGATTAGGCAAATGACTGTATTACAAATGAAAGGGGTAACATTATCATAAAATCCTTAGTTTAAAAATAATTCCTTTTTTTAATAAATCATGAATAAACAGTGCTGTACTGTCTTTGCACAGATCTCTTATCTAAAGATTTAGGGACACTCTTACCCTTGTTCAAAGGAAAAAAAGGAAAGTTGGTACGTTTTCCTTGTTTGCATTGTGCCCGCTGCATCTATAATCCATGCATCGCCGTATACAGGTAACAAAGATTACATTTAAAAACAATGATAAACTATTACTAATCCATAATGTGAAAATGCCAATGTGGAAAAGGCTATGTGGGGCAAACCACCATATGAATGAAAGAAAGAACTAAAGAGCATAAAGGTGATATCAGGATCTATAAATCAAGCAAATCCACTGATACAAGGGTGTCAAGGCATTTTTGTACATTAAAATACCACATACCCTAATTGAAGTGGCAAGTGATGGAAGTAGTTAATAAATCCACAAGAGATAGTGATTTGAAATTGTCCTCTTTCTACTCATTACCTGGCTTTCTCCACCTTGTTTCTATAATCTGAACATAGAGGATCATACAGACAAGGATGATCTTGCACTACAATAGACATTCATGCTTAGTTTTGTATCTTATCACCGGAAAAAGTAAATAACCATTTCTATTACCATGGCAGTAATTCTCGGCTTAGAAATTACATTCCTACTTTGTATTATTTTAGTCTCTGATGGCTGCAGCCATCTTTTATTAACCGGTCTTACTGGGGCAGTTCCTGAATGTATGTTTTCTAAAGTTCCACAGATAAACCAAGAGTTGATTTGTTTACTTAACATATAAAAGAATGCTGCAGAGTATATTATAATTTTATATAATGTTTATCTTTATATATCACTCTTTACAGTGCAGCACACATCAATATGTTACAGGATACCCACAGAATCCAGGAAGCAAGGAAACAAAGTCAATAAAAATATATATTATTGTCATACAACAGAAAAGTGCTTAAACCTGCATTGTCAGCATTCAATATAATGTTAAATTATATACAATTACAATGGCACAAGGAAGAAAAGAGGTTATGATAGCATTCTGAATATACACAACTATATCTGTATAATACAATACAAATAATACAAATGTAATGTTACAAATACTGGAATAAAAGCAAATTCTATGTTTGCTGCTAGTTAAAACATGTAATTAAGATCTAAAAATAAGACAACACTAATTTAATGGCCAAAATTTATTAAACTCAGAAAAGCCCATTTCGGCTTTTCTGAGTTTAATCGGGCAAACACCCGGAAGTTTCTTGCGGTAAGTATCGCAAGATTTGTTGCAATCGATACTTGCTGAGAGAAACGTTTTCTACTGAATATTTCCATGGAAAGGTAGCCATACTACACTAATGTAAAGTATTACTATACTACACTAATGTAAAGTATTACTATACTACACTAATGTAAAGTATTACTATACTACACTAATGTAAAGTATGGCTACCCTTTCCATGGATTGATTCAATAGAAAAAGTTTCTCTCGGCAAGTATCAATCGCGACAAATCTCGAGATACTTACCACGAGAAACTTCCAGGGGTTCGCCCAATTAATAAACTCAGAAAAGCGAAAACGAGCTTTGCCGAGTTAAATAAATTTTGCCCTTATAAGTTTCAGCAGGGATTCTGCAGAAGATGCCTAGGAGTACAACAGAGAGTAGCAGGAAAAGGAAACCAACAATAAAATGTTTGATGCTGGGAAACTAAACATACAAATCTGGCTTATAGACTGTAGCCCCCTTTAAAAAACTAGGTGGGATTTAAGACCCATTAGAAATAGAAGAGAGGATTTTGTATGAGCCATCTCTCTTCTACCATGTACACATCATTTGTGTAAAGGCAACTCAAAGTAGGACGGTATTTATAGGTGCATTTTAGCAAAAAAAATAAAGATAACAAAGAGCAAGAAATGTATCTGTTAGAGAAATTATGCAGATGGTAAGAATTTCTACTTGCACATATGGATGACACAGGTAGAAAATGCAAACATTAACCTTCTGTCATTGCTGTAGAATAAAACTTAATCATGTGTCGTATTGATGGATCTTATTCAGTAAAATGCCTTTGAATCCATAATGCACAAGTGAATAAAATGTAAATTCCCACATCTGTTGTATCGTTTCAAAAGTATTCAATGAACAACAAACACATTTTGAAGATGAAAAAGCTAAAGAAGGCTTGAAATCAATGTTTAAAGCTGATACTTTAACTAATAATACTAGAGCACTATAAAGTGCTTAATAAAGTGTATTTGAAAAAAAAATATGATGATTAGTTACCTTGAGAGTTGAAATTGCCCTAATTATTTTAATAGAATTATCTCATCAATTCATTTCAATTTTGGCACCTGATCATTTTAAAATATGCCTACTTTTATCCAACAGGAATCCACCAGCCATATCTGTTTTTAAGATCAGCTGTTATACTTGACATACTATAATATACCACTATGGTTAATTAAATTTGTAAGAGTAAATAATGCACCCTAACAATAACTGATATGCTGAATGTAAATTGCCTGCCAGCATAAATCACTATATTATGAAGCAGCAAATCAGTACCTTTGGGCAGATATGCTATCTTAGAGAATTACTGGTGCTAGTATCTCACGGCCACCATATTGGATCCGCATTAATGTGCTAATGAAACCTGACACGTCATTCCACATTGTGTTTGATTGGTTGGAGAATGTCACACAGTCCATTAAACTGTGAATATTAATGAA
>WMED01023200.1:0-11500 GCA_019650415.1 Pipa parva
ATTTCAGCACTTGCTACTGACAGCATACACCATTAGCTGTAAGTATTGTAACTGCCCATGTTAATTAATTAATTATTAATTTTGACCTTCCTGAGACTCCGTTGTGTCAGTGGTAAAAGAATCCAACCAGGAAGTAAACACATAAGAAGCTGTGTACTGCTACACAGATGGAACAATTAATACCTTTACTCACATAAAAGACTAACTAAGTATATTAGAAAAAAATGTATTATGCATTTACACATTACTTTTTATTAATCGTGCTGGACTGTTCTTTTAAATGCTAAAGACCTTAAAATGCTTTTTTTCTGATTGGTTGTGATAAGTTACTAAGTCATGGAAAATGTCTAACTTTTCTTGTAGAAAAAAATGCTCAAAAAGAAATCACTTACAGATGGTTAGATCAACATCCTTCTGGCCAAAAAGAATAATCCTTGCTCTTGACATTACCTGGAAAAAAACAACAAAGTTAGATGGTAATCTTGGATATATCAGCAAATTAAAAGATCTCATGAATTTTCTTGCTCACCAGGATATAGAATGTGGATTTGGTGGCTTTATTGCCCACTCCATCCCTGGTCAGTATATAATTAACCTTGAGTCTGTAGTTCTTCCCACAACTCAGAGCTTTTTGATGGTGAATTTGCACAAAGCTGCCAGATTCAGAGTAAAAGCGATAGATGTGGTGTTCAATACTGGGGTAATCTGTTTTGGTCCATTCGGCATAATAGCACAGAGCAGGGTTTAGGTAACTGGCCTGAAGAAAGGAGAGAAAAAGATCATGACTAACCAACTGGCACATTAATAATTATTAGCAACAATTTCAAAAATACTTTTTCAGCATGAGATTATGTTTTTGGTTTTTATGCACTGCTGTTGCATGAGTAGTTCTTCTTGCTATATAGAAGCTGCTTGAGTGTTTAACTGTGTGGGCATTTTACAGTTGCTTTGAAAATTGCAGGTGGTACTTGAGGTGGTCATCTTGGTGTGTAGGTGCTGTATGAGCGGTCCACCTTGTACTTTGGGTGCTGCATAAGCTGGTCATCTTGCTGCAGGAATGTTTTACAGGTGCTCCACGAGTGGACTGTCTTGCTGAATTGGTTTTGCATGGCTGGGACAACATGGACCCATCCTGGACTACTTCATCAGTCACAAAATGAATATGACACAAAACGTAAGGTTAACATAAATGCAGGCCTTTCTAACTTCCAATTTCAACTGTGCATTGTTCATATGTAGACAAAAGCTACATACATTTTATGTTTGTTTTATTTTTTCCTCTATTTTAAAAAAATAACCTGAAAGAGGCTGCTTTGTTCAACAAAGAGTTAAGGAGTAAGAGGATAGACCCCAGAAGGTAGCAGGTGGACATCTTCAGAGAGTGTAGTTTCCCCAAATGCAAATTATCTGTCACTCTCTCTCCATGCTGCTCTTTTACTGCCAACATTAATGGCTTAATGACAAATAGGTTACCAACCTTTATTGTGTAATTTGGCTTTACAAAGAGGGATGTGTCGATCTGAAACTCCACCTTCCCATCCTTGCCTGTTCTTGTGTTCATTTCAAGATGTCCATCAACCTCTAGCTTGATTTCTTCATTAGAAAGAGGTTGATCCTTCTCATCTGTTAGAATCACCTATAGAAGAGATATATTAAATGAAAAGGGATCCAGATTTTCACAGTATATTTATATCTATCCTTGACAGTTTCAAGTTTATATAAAGCCAACACATAATGCCTACCATACCAAATCATATTAAAGGCAAGAGATTCCATTCAGTACTTTATTATAGAACATACAAGTGTCTCAAAGAGCATATGTGGATTTATGAAGATCCCAGTCTGGCCAAGCTAACCTGATCAGCTTTTGTAGACTTTATATCTTCTTTCATACCAACATTCTATGTTAATATTTAGTAGTTGTTCAGCAATGTACAATACAGATGGGTATGATGTAATGTAACTGATTGCTGGTGATTTTAAAATGTACAATGTAACTAAAGTTTCTAGTCACTGAACAATTATATTGGCTCACTAAGCAGTGTTCGATATAGTTGATTATTTGCTGGCTTCAAGCTATTGCTGTGAATTGGTGTCTAATGCAACTGATTATTTGTTGGCCACTAATAAATTCATTGTGTAATTAATAAATTACTGGCTACCGAACAACACCTTAAGTATATGGTGAACTGAAAACCTCTTGGCAAATTAATTCATGCTGCTGTGCAATCATTAATATGAATGGTTGCCTGCTGGACACTAGGCAAATTATAACTGTGTTCACTATAACTAAAAAGGGCATGACTTAAAGGGGAATAGGTACAAAAAATTGCTGTGGCACATATAAATAACTGTATCCTTCCACATCCTACATACCAGTCATGGATCACACTACAAAATCAGTGAATCCAGTGAAAAGGCCCTCAGGGTAAAATGGGGGTTCACTATCTATAATGGGGCATTATATTTATCTCCTTAGAGATAAGTTTAAAAATGAGATTTTACTTATAATGAGCCATCCCAATCCATTTATTTTTTTCTTTTGGAATACAGCTTTAAAATGTTTTCACTTACAACTGTTTGGGATCTCCTTAAAAATGTAATTTTGGACTTCCTGAAGCTCAATTTGCATTTTTTGCTGGACCAGTTTATCTGTCTAATAATAAATTGTTTGATTAATACTGATATTCAGTTTTGTATTATAATTCCTGGTGCAATGTGGTGCTGTGGTACATTTTTAATGTGCATATTTAAAATTGCCTCTTTTCATTGGTTGTTGTCTACTCATGTGGTCAACTTTTGCAAGCCTCAAATAATAATGAAGCACTCCATCATAGCAAGAAATATATACAGGATGCCTCTATTAACTGAAAAGAACAAATTTTCCCCCTAAAATTAGATTTTTATTTCCTTTTATAACACTGCTGTTCAGATAATTGGTGTTCATGATATTGGAAACATTTGCCATTTTTAAATTCACATCTACTGATTTAAGAAAGGATGCAGTCCTAAAACTACCCTGATCACACTCACCTTGACAACATAAGGGATCCCACGTTTGTAATACTCTTCCAGTGACTCATAGTCAAATCTGAGATTAGCAAGTTGGCTAGATACACTTATAGCATGATCTTCTGTTACCTGTATGCCTACAACACAAGAACAAAGTGCATGATTACGGTTCTCTAGATATAGGTCATAAAACTATAAACATCTAAGGCATTCCTAAGCACAAAGATGCTGTTCATCACTTAGTGGCCCAATCAATGTAATATGAGAAGAACTTAGCACAGAGTGGCCAAACACACACCTGCTATGTGGGCTGATAGACTCTTACCTGTACCCTCCTCTGAGACTGTGACTTTCAGACTTATGCTCGTCCAAAATCTTGATGGTTCCAAATTTAGATTAGTAAGATCAACAACACCTTTGAAGGTGCCATCTGGGCTAAGCTAAAGGAAAAATTGAGATGAGAAGTGGTATCACTAAAAAATATCAAGTCTGATGATAAATATACAGTAGGTGTACATTGTAAAGAGGTTAGAATGCAAACTTTTGAGCTGAGAGAGCCATATACGTGCGGCTCTGCTCAGCCCTTTTGAATTCGGAGATGCTGACTTCATATGTGACGTTATATAGGTGACGTCAGCAGCTCTGGATTGGCTAGCAATCTGGAAGCACGGTGATGTCAGTGACTACAGATTAGCTAGCAACCCGGAAAGCGCTAAGAGAGATTTGACTCTATAGCGCTTTCCAGCGATTGGCTGGCAGACTCTAATGAGCGGTGCTTGCATGTGAGCACCGCTCTTTACAGTCAAAGAGCCAGATGCAGCCATCAAAAGAGCCACATCTGGCTTGAGAGCAATAGGTTGCCGACCCCTGGGTTAGAATCTATTTTGCACCAGGGTATTATATTTATGAACATTTCTTCACTTTCACCCACTTTTGGATGTATTGTAAAATCAAATTGGAATTTGAGTAAAGGAGATGTGGATAGGGATTTTCTAAACTGCACTAAAAGTCACTAAGCAAGGAGATAGCTTGGAAATGGGCAGATATCTATGTATACATGGGTCGTCAGGTTTTATTTTTATCCTTCCAAATATTAGGAATATCTTAGTGCATGATTTCTAAAATGAACATATTAATATTTGACTGCAAATGATTTTAAAGTCAATATTTAGAAGTTTATGGTCAAAAAGTCAAATAACGAACATTTTAGGATCTATTTTACCAAAAGCTCAGAATTTGGGTACAACATATCTCAAACAAGGATTTTGGATTTATGGGTATTTGTATCAAGGTTGCTCGATAGATTTCCCTTTTACTATTTCGTCAGTTTTATGGGGGAAAATTCATGATTGTAATGGTTGACAATGTGCAATTTAGTGGTAGAATTTTACAACTATATATACAGGGAAAAGTGTTTCTTATTGTCACCATCTGAAAATTAAATTTTCAACAAATTCTCAACAGGAAAAATATGCTGATTATTGCTCTGACTCAGATAAACCCCAGATTGCTGTCCTGATATTATCATCATTTTAAATCCATTGAATCAAAGCCTCCTTGCACCCTAAAGCAACTTCCTGCAATGCCAGCACTTTTATTTACTTGTAAGAATTCTGGGAACTCACCAGTCCTGTTGCATTAAAGCAGAGGATATCTTTGTTTTTATAGCAGTTCTTTTCTCTCCCATAAGAAAATACCCTGTGGCACCATCTTGCTATGACCAAGCCAGGCACTGGCTGACCGTATGTGTACCTGGCAGAGAGGAAGCAGGGAGGCACAGGACGTTATATTATTACAACACCAGCAGCCCATAAATTAGAAAGTATGGATGTAACTCTGATAATATTTAATATCATATGTACAAAAACACGACAAGGATATATACTATTAGGTATGTTGCCAAAATTGTACTCACACCGCAGAGACGTTGTATGTCATTCTGTCGTCCAATATGGATATAGTTTGTGGGAATTTCACAGAGATACTGAATCTGGGTAAGACTAAAACAAAGCAGTGAAATAGGGTTATATGGTGTCTGTCTTAGAATGTGGGTAATACAAGGCAAAGAGGTTTCATGCATTCTCACTCCTGTCCACTTAGAAGCACGAGCAACTAACAGAGTCAGGTCAGTCATATTGGAGATAGAATAATAATCTGTAGATAAGGGGGGACCTGTGGGAATGACATTGTTGATGGTAGATTATAACAGGGTGTTTTGGGTTGTAGTCCTGTGTTCATGGCTCCTGGGGCCCAGCAGAGCCCTGCCCCCCATCTACTCCAGCCAGAGTTAAATATAATTATATTTAATTATTTTTAGATTTCCTGCATTGGCATTAGCCTAGCACTGTCCATTGGCAAGGGCCCATAACTTCAAAACAGTCCTGGACCCAAGGTACAATGAATCATCTGGTTTACATGAATTGTATTTGTATTGTGACCTTACAAAGAATCATCACGGAATCAGTGAGTGATAAAATACATGAATAGAAGGACACATAATTACATTCCTTTAGTAAAATACATACCATATTCATCCACTTTAAATTGTACCCTCTGGGAAACTGCATTTGGTGCTTTTTCAGCAATAATAACATAGTAGCCCGGTGTAGCGTCGCTTATCAGCTGGAACTCTAGTTGTACAACACCACGTGTGGATGTTAAATTGAGCCACTGAGCTATTCGACTCCTAGAGGGATCCTGTGATAGAATGACAGCTCAATAACCTGACGTCACAAATGAAAAATCAATTGCATCATATTATAAGTTACACCAATAACTGTGGTATTAAAACATCTTGGTGACCTTGTGAAAATATAACAAAGACAAAAATCGGGAAAATGCGCAAACTGCTGCTGATTCATTCTTGTTCGCCAAAAGCAAAGTAAAAATAAATGTCCTCCGAAGCCCTAGTATGATATATAAATGATCTATGCATGAAGTATTAGAACAGGTTTCCACTGAACGTTTTGCATGTAAGCGAATGGAACTTTGGGTAACTTGGCAATAAACATTTGTAAAAAAGTGTGGAAAAATTTTACTTATGTCGTATGAGAAGTCAACCAGAGCATCTCGTTGTTGTCTCATAAGAACTCTTTGTTTTCTACAATGATGGAACACATTCCATTTGACATTGGTTGTGTTATTAACTTTTGTTTCTCACTTTTCTATCATGTATTAATATAAAACTTCCATCTGGTCAAGCAGTTATTGTCTTACCTGCAGGTAAAGAGCTGAGAACTGAAAGAGAAAATAAAGGACTATTACTCCATAGATCTTTATTAAATGAAATTAATAAATTATTAAATCGCTCAATAAAAGAATTTGACTCATTAAAAAACACTTCAGTTCCATGCTAAAAATCACTGGAGCTTTTTAGAAACAGTAAAGACGCCAAGAATTATTTGCCTGTGTATTTGTCACTGTTTAAATAAGTACTTTATGGAATACTATAGCCCATCCCTTTCCAGTTTACAGCCAGAATCTTGTAGAAGCTCCTCCTATCTTTCACCACTTCCATTTAAGAATTCTGAATAACCAATCATAGTTTTGCAGGGGGACAACCTCATAGAGGCACCGCACCTCCCACCCGCTTTTTTTTTTTTTTTTTCCAGAGTTTATTATCCTGTGAATTAAGTCACCAATCAGTCACTCATTAGCTAAAGAATAAGTAGGTGAGGAAGGCGGGGTTTCTTTAAGAAAGCATCTGTAAATTTAAAAATCACTGAAAATAAGTACATTTATATTGGAAAGAGCATGCATTTAACAATTAGATGGGAAATACATTTGAAGGCTTACGTGTTTCTTTAAGAAAACAAGCCCAATTGAAACAAGAGTATTCCAGACCTTAGGACTTCTAACCAAATGCAGTATTACTTCCCTTCCAGGAACAGTACTCTGTAATGCTTACCTTCTCATTCACAGGATGCAGCTGCATATTCACTGAGATCAGTCGAAATCTCACTGAAAAAGAAAATGAGACTTTAAGAGCTGTTCAAATACTCATAATAGCTACCTACTGTATATTTATACAGTTAGTAAAGGTAAAAAAAGAAAAAGGTTATTTAAACCAAACTCATTTTTTTAAAGAAGTAACCCTTAGAGATTATTTGCCCTTGCTGGTCCAGAGGAAGGCAAAAAAACTATGTGATGCTTTGGCCAAATTTGCTTTAACAAAGCAAACAGAGTTTCTTGTCGACTCCTAGTGGAAACTGAACTGGAACATTCTACTTAATTCTTATTGGTTTAAATAACCCTTGATGTTGTACTAGGATTGAATAACTATCCAAACCATGATCCCGTGATTTTGCTAGACCTAATATGGGTCATGTACCATAGGGAAAATTGGCATTTGAACAAAATTACCAATTATATTATTATATTATATATAATATAATAACTGCAGTGCACACTTAAGGGCTGAAATATCTGAGAAAGTCTATAATACACCATTTTGCAACTGTATTACCTTTCTGCCCAGGCTTGTAGATAGATTTGTCCATTTGTATGAAGGTGGAGATTTTATTTCGGTCTGCATTTTCTTGCCTAATCACTACAGTTTTACGATCCACAATGACCTTTTCCCCACCAGATACAGTAAGTGTGACCACAACGGGAACGTCCGATTCCACTGTAGGAACCTAAAAAGTTAGCGGCATTTTTTGCTTGTAAAATAAGCTTTGCTAGTGCATCTAATTTTTTTTCTTAAAGTTGGATGGTAAGGAGTGAACATCAGATTAGAACCCTAGAAGCTCAGTTATATGTATTCCTGGTTTTATACTGGAACTGTATTCGTTCTTTAATCTAATTTCCCTGTTCTTTCACACACACAGATGTATGTTTTGATATTGTGGGAGGAAACTAGAGTGCCTTGAAGAAACTCACGCTAGTATAGGGAAAGCATACAAAATCCATACAGATAAAGTCCAGGGTGGAAATGAACCCAGAACCCAGCACTACAGGACAGCAGTGCTAATCATTGAGCCACCACACTGCCCATTATGAATGTGTATTATAAATATAGGGAAAATAATTTACGGTGAGTCATGTGCTCAGGTTTATATTGTCACTGTCAGAGTCATATACCATATAGGAAGGATAGGCAGCGGATACTGGGTCCAAGGGGAGAATAGCTAATGCTGAAGACAGTTGTACTTTGGACTGAAAGGTGGTTCATATGCCATCCCCAATTGTGAAAGATCTAGAACTCTGGAAGCTGCAGCACCAAGCAGCCCATGTGATCAGCTGGATAGCCTTTGCAAAGTAGGGTTGCATCAAGTTAAGAACAAGCTTATGGCAGCTTACTCCAACAGGGAGTTGGTAGGGGGCAGACCTCATAACTCATTTTCTGTAAGGGCACTACACTGGGTAGAATAAAGGTCCCTCAGAAGAAATGCTTTGGTGACTGTTATATAACATAATATGTCTTAGTAATTAGATTAATGAATATTTGTATCTCAATATCCATAAAATATACATAATATACAGTTTGCTTTGAAATATAACCTTCGCTGCCCCAGTTCTTATAAAAGATACCAACAATAGCTCATAAATGGTTACCTATCTCCTGCGAGGCTGGCTGGTTGGCCTGGAATGTAGGAATGGGAGGCAGGAAATAGAAAAATACTTCACAATGGCTTCAGTGCAAATTAATGGCAAACCCTCCATTTTGTTCCCTGGTTACTTTTTTTTTTACTTGTGACAAGTTGAACTTTTTAAAAAGACCATGAAGGGACAGTTGGATCTCCTGTTACTTTCTTGTCATATTATTGTTAAATTACAGAACCCACCTCTTTGCCTGACTGTCAGACAGGAATTCAACCTAGTGAAAACCCTGAGCAACCTCCCAGAAATCTGAAATCTGGGCTTGGTAAAGCAGATTCTCCTCTGTATTTCTCTATCTATTTCAGCAGAGAACAGGTAAGGTATCTGCAGAATCCCCAAGAAACTGTTCATACATAGTGATGACCCCACAGTTAATTTAGCTGTGGTGTAGCAATTGCTAAGAGTCCTCAAAAAGATTTATGACAAGTCAGACAATTCTTAAAGGTAATGGAAAAAATAATCATCAAAGAGATGCCCAGTGCATGTAAATCCATGAAATTTATACCCCAGATAAGATTGTTTATTGGCAACAGGCACATTTGCAGGAAATTCGAAAAATTATTATAACCCTTCTCTATGAAATTGCAAATAATTATTCATATTGGTCTTTAGAAGATCTCTACATAACAGGGGGGTCTTGGAGTAGAACTATAGAGCATAGAGATCCAATACCATATTGTTTCTCTGCAGTTCCTTAGATAATCACTGTCCCACCCAAACAATGCGCGCTGCCTCCATATCACTCGATGATTAGCAGACAAGCACTTACTATGAATTCCCTGCACCTAAAATAATTCAGATCCTCAACATATTCATTAAAGATAGTGGTGTTGTGTCCTTGGTGTTGTAGCACAACATTAAGATAAAGGCATTGTTCCAAGCCCAGAAGGTTCACACATGTCCTCTGCGTCTCTCCACTGCTTAGCTGCACAGGTAAAGTTAATACATGTCTCCTGTAATATAAAACAGTATAGTTAGACTACAACTAAATGCATTTGTCCAGTACTATAAAATAGTATAGTAACGCTGCAACTAAATGCACGTCTCCTGTAATATAAAATAGTATAGTTACGCTGCAACTAAATGCACGTCTCCTGTAATATAAAATAGTATAGTTACTCTGAAACTAAATGCACGTCTCCTGTAATATAAAATAGTATAGTTGATTAGTGTAATTTATTGTTTTATCTCTTTGTCCGGTGCATATGTCTGTTTGCATGATCAAATGCCCAACCAGTGACTTTGTTTTCAAAGGAAATTTCTATAATTCATGAATATGATTGGTTGGAAATGAGCATTTGATCTACCAATCCAATCTGAGCATATACTGTATAGCTAGCTAGGTTCACAGTTGCATAGATACAGATATGTGTAGATTGGAATACCAGGGTGGAGACTACTCTTCTACCCGGATTTGCATAACCAGTACACTTCACGTGGGAGTAGAAAAGAAAATACTCAGTTTAGATTAATGATCCTAATTCATTATGATAGGGCCACCTAAATAGTTTCCTATGATCTTGGTTCAATAAAATTCCTTAAAGGACCAGTAACACTAGGATTGTCATGGAAGCTATTCCTATAGTGTACTGGTAAAAATGTTATAAAATAGAACTTTGATAAAATATCTTCTAGCAATTTTGAACTTTTGGCCTCCCCATAGTTAGCAATGCTGATGTTCCCCTTCAGCACCATGATCCCCTTCAGGTTAAAGCCTCCTCTTCAACATCACTGATGTGAGCAAGGGCAGAAGCAGTATGAGGTCAGTATACCACTTTGGCACTTGGTCACATTGACTGGAAGCTGAAGAGGAAAGAATCAATTAAACATGAATCGGGAGGCAGGGCTGGATTAAAGATTGTATCAGAAAGTATGGGAGGGACTCCCCAAGTAGAATCACCCCTAGAATAAAGAGTGGTTTAGTAGTTTAGTTAAAAAAAACTCTACTAACAAGCGGCCAGCCGTACCAACTCTTCTAACCAATTTACAGTAAATGTAAACAAGACATGTTTCAAAGAAAAAGTGAAACAACATAAAAAGAAATGAAAAGAAAAATAAAGATAAATTGCAAATGATCTGCTATCCACACTATACTAAGATTAGACTGGAGATGACCAACCCCCACTACTCAGTAAACTTCACCCAACATAGAATTATATTGCCTACAGAACCTAATTGGGCTGCATATTAATTTACTCTTAAGATATTGTGTACTTGGTCCAATGACTGTGGCCACTGACCTCCTGTATTTATCTCTCCTAATTAATTTAATACTAATTAGGCTTTTGATTCCCCCAAATGATTCTTTATCTGGCAAATGTCAGTGTCGGAATGGTAAGTGCTGAAAGATGCAGCTTGTTACATTGTATCTACCCGCTACATCACTTACAGCTTTGATGTGGTTCCAGCGATTAGACCCAGAAGGCACATACACAGGAGAACCCCCCTCAGGCTCATTTTGGCAATTATTGGGACAGCTGACTCCTGGGTGACCCAGCTCCTACTGTACCAACCTGTGCCTGCTGTTCCCTGGCTTTATACATCTGATTCACATGGAGGGAACTCCCATAATGATTGGAAACACCTTCTTACTTACTCAATACTACTGCTCATGTTTACAGTCAGGTAAGAAGGAGAATGTTTCATTATATGGTAAAAACAGGACAAACTGAAAAGGAAGCGCAAAAACAAAAAAACGGCACTAAGTGCCTTATCAATGATAAATATCAATGTGAAAAAACCCCAACACGTATACCAATTATTCAATGAGGGAGGGGTAGTGAGCAATCTTAAGAGCTGTTAAAACACCACCAGTGTTTTTCTGATAATGAATCTGCTCACCAGATAATAAGAGCATACAGGCTTTTCAATCTCCACCAAAGCGAAT
>WMED01023201.1:0-11499 GCA_019650415.1 Pipa parva
TTAAGTGGTGGAACTTGCACTGTTGGTGACTGACTAAATACTTTTTTCCCCACTGTATATCTATATAGTTAGGGTAGACTGGTGGTGTTAGTCTCCACAGATGCAAAAAAATGAGTATTGTAAATATTTGGTAACCATAAAAACCTAAAAAGAAGGCGCAAACAAAACAAAAAGACACTTGATAGCGCCTTATCAAAAGACAATTTGTATCTAAAAGTGAAGTCCCAAACATACACTTCCAGAATCCAATCCGCTTAATAGAGTGCCCAGTGATTATGTGTATATTGATGTAAAAAGGAGAAGAGAAACCAACAATCGTGTAAAAAATCCAACTCTGGTGCAGAAGTGTGAGTATTTTTATGCGCTTACCAGATGGTAAGAAAAACCAGCCTTTATAAATATCACAGAGTCAAATCAGGTTCTTTTCTTATAGGAACAATTAACCAGTCCTACTTCTGATTCATCTGGGCTTCTTTCACTTACAGCGAGCCAACAACCCAAAGCAGAAAAACTTCCATAGTGTAAAACATACTTTAATAGATACAAGATTAAAATAGCAAATATCTACTCACAAAAGTGCTGAAAATAAGCGCTTATCATAAATCATCCTCTGTAGTAGCCTTGTGAGATCAATAATCCTTATGCTCTCTTCTCTACGCGTTTCTCCACATAACGCTGTGGCTTCATCAGGAGAAAAATGTCTGTGTCACCAAATATTTGGTGATACCTCTTTTATTGGACTAACAGTTTTCTGGAGGTTTGTCTCCTCCCTTCAGTGTATTGTCCAGTGTATTGTCTGGAACCTGATGAAGGAAGGAGAATAAACCTCCCGAAAGCTTGTTTATTTGAAAAGACTATTAGTCCAATAAAAAAGGTATCACCAATTACAATAATCATTTATATATATTTATACAGTATATATATATATATACATATATATATATATATATATTTACAGTATATATATATATATATGTATGTGTGTGTGTGCCTCTATGAAAGTGCAGATATATCTACTGTATGCTGTATTTTAGTATTTGTCCTTTAAAATGTACATGTTTAATCCTACCACCCAAAGCTTAAACATTTTTCAGTTCCCAGCAAAGAGCAGTAAGAAAGATGAGTACTGTAGTATTATATGATTAGAAAGATGAGTACTGTAGTATTATATGATTAGAAAGATGACAAACTTTTGAAAGATATTCCCTCTTTATCAGGTCAAAGCAGTACTGAAGGCTACACAGGATGAAGAGGGAAAATCTCTCGAAAGCTTATCTTATACAATGAACTGTTAGTCCAAATAAAGTATTATATAATACTATATTACTCATCTTTCTAATCATATAATACTACAGTACTCATCCCTCTACTCATATAATACTACAGTGCTCATCCCTCTACTCATATAATACTACAGTACTCATCCCTCTAATCATATAATACTACAGTACCAATCCCTCTAATCATATAATACTACAGTGCTCATCTTTCTTACTATTCAACTGGACTAATACAGCTTAAACATTTTTGTGCAACAGAGAGTAGGAAACTAATTTATAAATATTATAAGGAACATTCTACATTTAGAAAATTGCCAATAATCTGGTATCCATGGGATCAGAAAATCTGGTGAACATTCCAGATTATTGGAATGCCAATCATCAATATACAGTATAGGTGTAATCAGAAAAACATATTACATAATATTATTAAATTATCAGTAAATCTAGAACTCCTACCATTTGCATTTCTGACACTTCTAATGCTCATTTCGTCACTCATTCATTTAGACCGATGGTTGATCTCTTTTTGGTCCCAAATAATCTACCGCCAAACATCTTCATCTGGACTTTAAATTTAGGTTCTGGATTATTGCATGTTTACTCTACCAGATTCTAGGAGATATGAATTATATAAAAAAGTCCTTGAAAAGAAGAAAGCTGTCTGAAAGCTGTGCTTGTCTTTAATTAAAAGGGAAGCTTCTGTACAGTAGAAGCAGTTGTTGCAAAATGTGATGTAAAACATACACTTCAATATAGAACTCTATTTACTCTGTGACAGAGGTTACATTGTCTGTATACAGGATAACCTAAATCTACATAATCATTGGTCAATTTTTTAGCAATCAGATACACCAAGAACTATTAGCATAACAAGGGAGCATCCTCTGTGTAAAATGAAAAACGTTTCTGCACCAGCATAGAAGGGGGTTCTTTACTGTAAGAGCAGTGAGGCTATGGAACTCTCTGCCTGAAGAAGTTGTCATGGTTGATTTCATTAGAGTTAAAAGGGGTTAGTCCCTGCCTGTGTTGCCTTGCTATATCGTCCTGCAGATATCCCTTATAGTCTATCTGCATTCACCACCAGTGGACAGCCACCCCAGGGGTCGCAACCTGGACGCTGTTTGCAGCCAAGCCCTAACTCCCTTGCGGAAGCTCTAAGTGAATACCAGCAGCGTCTTAGATTCCGCGCCCTGGTGGTGGCTAGCGTCAAGTCTGCTGTGGTTTTGTGCCATTGGCCATCTCCTTTCCTATTTCCCTTCAGAGGGATCCTGTTTGAACACAGCCTGACACATTACAAGTTATGGGTACTAGATAACTGGAGGTGGGATCTTGATCCAGGGAATTATTCTGATCCTTCAGTGTAAGAACATTACAAGTTATGGGTAATAAATAACTGGAGGTGGGATCTTGATCCAGGGAATTATTCTGATTGCCATATTTGGAGTTCGGAAATAAATTTTTCCCTAATATGAGGATAATTGGCGCCTCATGGATTTTCATGCTTTCCTCTGGATCAGCATTACAGGAAAGTAGACTGAATTGGATGGACTTGTGTCTTTTTTCAGCCTTATAAACTATGTTATTAGGTTATTCGGCCTGTGGGCTTAAAGATCTAAATAAATATCAATATAAAAACAGAGGGAAACTCATGACCAAACCGATTTTCTGTTTTGATAGGTCAGATTACACGAATAGAGCAAG
Organism: Pipa parva; assembly: GCA_019650415.1. Lineage (NCBI taxonomy): Eukaryota > Metazoa > Chordata > Amphibia > Anura > Pipidae > Pipa > Pipa parva. The sequence continues at coordinate 2,985 of WMED01023201.1, forward strand.
TGTATTGGCAGTTTTACATCAGAAAACTGCTACTATGCTTGTTCTATTTGCCAAAACACACAGGAACAGGAAGTGAAGAGCACTTCTCAAAAGCAACCAAGCAGTAACTATTTCTCCCTTAAGACTCACCCCTGATCCTAATGAGCATTTAGTATTCATTTAACACAGTGGCGGAAAACAAAGTCAAAAAGTTTTTTTGAAAGCCTAATGCTGGGAAAAAAAAGATTTTGGTTTATTGTGCCAGTATCACTTACCGGTATTTCAAAAGCTGCTTTCACCATGTAGAAAAAAACTTTTTTATGCATAATTTTTTACATCAAAATGTTGCTTTTGATCCTGTAAAAATCTGCCAAAAGCTTGAAAAATATCCCCCTATTTCTATTTTATTCTTATTATCCCAGAATAACCCTTTCAGTGGCTCTCTGTACATATTATTTACTGCTATTTTTTCCTAATGTTCTCCTAAATATCCTATCCACACTTCTCTGGGGCTGTCCTCCTAAATAAACATTAATGATAATTACTATAATAACAACAAAAGATACAGTATGTTAAGCCTTACATCTGCTATATTGTGCTACAGTGTGCTAATTGTCTAATCCTTCTCCTATTATAATCTGTGGCATTATTGTCCATATGTTGCTGGGTTGGGTGATGCTAGACAATGGCAGAGACACAATGTAAGGAGATCCTCATGATCAAACTTTATCATCACACAATGAAGTGACTGTGAGATCTTTGTAAAATGTGAGAATTTATTAACTACAATGTATCCATTTGGCTGCAAAATATCATTCATAATTTATAATTATTCCACTATTCAATGAATTTTAGATGTCATTTTGCTCATTTTAAAATGAGAAAGATATAGACGTAGGTAATGACAGTTGGCTTATGTACAGTAGGAACAGCTGTAACATTGGTGTCCCTACTTTCTGACTTCCCTTAGTAGCTGATATTCCAACTCAAAATGCATTTAACTGATTGAATAGTTCTATTTCTCAAAAACATTTCTTGTGGTCCATCCACACTATGCACAATGGTGATCTTGTTTTACTTAAAGGAATTGTATACCTTGGGAATAATTTTTAGTATGTTGTAGATAGGCGCATTCTGAGTTAAGTAAAGACTGAGGGGGTTCGACTGTCGAATTCTCAAACAGTGTAGTCCCATAGCAAATCCGCGAATGCAACAATTCGCCCAATGTAAAGTCGCGACTGCAACAATTTTTAAAGTTGAGGCTGCAACAATATCTCCATAGTAAAGTCTCAACTGTGACAATATTCTCATTATAAAGACGCGACTGTGACAGTAGCAGTCTATTGCGAATGTCTTTAGCTGGCGAATTCACACCTTTACGCGACAATTCAGACTTTATTGAATAACCCCAATAGCTAAAGGACAAGGCATGAACAGAAATGGAAGTAATGGAAAAAAAAGTCGAAATAAAATAATTAAGCATGAGATTAATTGTTAAGCTAGTTGCATCCAAAATGATGATCAATGCAAACCAAAAAGATAAAGTAAAATAAAGTGAAATAATTCAAAACACACGCAAAAAAAAAATCAATTGCATAATTTCATGCTGTGATAACATACTAAGATCTTATAAAAAAAAAGCGCAATAGAACTGGAATGAGTAGTATTTCTTTGTTAAAAACACACACAAAAAGAAACAAGTTCAGCCTATGCACCCTAAAGGAATCATGTAAGGAACAACCAGGCCAGATCCTACTACATTTATATCACGGTGCTTGACTTAGAAATCACATTCGGAGAAAACATTGGGAGTATTAGATTCTCTATGGACATGAATGGATCTATGACAACATAGACCTTTATCGACAAGCTTGGCTGTAAAATGATATTATTGACAGGGAATCCATGGAATAAACTTGATAGATGTCCCCAGACTGAGCTTTGAGAAATGATGCTTACTACTTTGTTTAACGTGTCCCTGCTTCTCTAGTTTATATGTGCACACTGACATTGGACTGTTAATAGTGCTTAAGTACAGTTAGGAGACTAGACCATCTAATTTATGCAAGGCTAAGAGGGGAAGTGCATAGAACCAATGCACACTTAAAGGTTATTTATTAAAGTGCGAACAGTCACGTAAATGCCCATATTTGCATCCTTTTGTGACTTCTCCAACTCCGCAGTAGTAGAGATTAAGATATGGGACTTCACTTCGACAGTCAAATTGTCACTTAATAAATGATAAATAAACCCCTAGTGTGCATGAAATGGGAAGAGGTGTATTGTCTATACAAACTCTACAACAAATGATAGCTTTATGTATTAGCTTTAAGTTACAGAATTATAAGAATTGTTAAGAGGGAAGGATGATTTTGACTATAACTGCATAAGGTGATGCAGAAACAACTGGGGAAAAAACTCTCAGAAATAACTATTACAATTGTGATAGTGAAGGAAAAGAGTTTCTTAACACTGAAGGATGTGTTTGCGTCCCACGGAACTAGCAATCTCTTGCAATTATGGGCTTATTCATCAAAGTGTAAAACATTCGTGCAAAGTTCCAAATTCACATTAATTCATCGCTTCTCGTTCTTTGCATATTCAGCAAACTCTGCAATGCAGCAAATTCAGGCGCTAGCTTACGGGGCAACTTCGCATCACTTTGCATCCACGCGCGCAGGTAATATTAATTACTATTAATAATATAACACTATAAATTAATAGTATTAATATAATACTATTCATTAAGCGTCAGAGTCTGTTGAAGTAGCAAATTCGGCAAGTCATACCATGTTGCATTCGCCAGTTTTACTTTGCTGGGTTCAAGTGGAGAATTAATGGAAGGGTTGCTACTGTCTGACTGACAACACCGTGTTACGCAAGAGACAGCATTTGATGCCATTCGCTTCTTCGCTGTGGGAATCCTCTGTTTAGTCAGTGAGGGGTAGAGAATTTGAGACTATTGGACAAAGTGAAGAGAATTCACTTCTGTGGTCAAATTCTCACTTTGATGAATTAGCCCCTCTGACACTCTTTCTGCAGCAGAGGATTCTGGGAAAGTTATCCATACTGGAAAGCTGACTAACAGAGACAGATCATATATGCATCTGAATGATTACACTGCATTTAAAAGAAACAAAAGAAAAAGGTGTTCCAACATCAAACTGAACACTTATTGAACCAGAGTGAGGCATTACAGAAAAAGGAGCCATTACAAGTGACATGAAGAACTATGTACGTGTAAATATATGCAAGGTCAATAAAAATATGTATCTAATACACATTGAAACCCAAGAAAAGTGACAAGACCACATCAATCCCAATTCAGTTGCTAAACACAAAATACAACAAGCCTGTGGATCATTCTGATGTGCCAGAGAGGTTAGCTCATGTTGATAATTGTAACTGCTTTGCTATTTCTCATTTCTGTATCTAAGTTTAATATTTTCATTGTAATACCGATTTGGATTTCAGCCTGTTCTATTGTTCAGATCATTTTACACGCAAAACAAATTTTTTTTTGTTTGTTTCAGGAACATGGAAATTAAAATTATAGATACGTTTTGTAAGTGAAAATACATTTATAGCTACACGTTTGAATTCTCCTGCTGTGATATTTGAAACATTTAGTAGCACTAGGGAAACTTGTAAATGGTAAAATATATTGCTGTTTTCCTAAGTGCTTTACCTGGAGGCTATCTCAGTAAAGGTAACTTTATCAGCATTTTCTTGTAAAGTAGCTAGAGGGGAGATTTCTCTGCAACCCAGGAAAGGTTAGAGACCAGACTCCATGAGAAGTGTACAGAAACAAGCAACTGGAAATGGATGCTCTACTTTAGGACTATTGGCATCCTTGCTGTTGACCTTGGAGAACCATGGGATGAGATGTGTCCTGGAAAAGAATTGCATGGTCCTTGCTACTAGTTTAGTTGCAGGTTGGCAGCTGTAATAGTGTGCAATAGTGCACAAGAGGCCTGAAAATATTTCCCAATCATGTTATTTTTTCTAGCATTGCCTCCTGCTTATCAGAACACTGAAACCTGTACACTTCCTGTTTCTTCTTCAGCATCAGTCGAATAACTAACAGAAGTAGTAGAGGAAGAAGCGGGTTATGTGGTCACTTCATGTATACGTGAATCTACTATGTAGATTTTGGTACTGTATGCCTCACTACTCAGTAAGTAAAGGAACGATTGTCTTTCTGTGCCACGCTAACTGCAAATTTTAACATCTTCAGTGATTTTGGACCTGACACGGAAGTCTACGATGACATCAGAGTGCATGTGACCACATAACAGTTTATGATGTAACATGATAGCTGCAAATGTACATGGTTATTCTGGCTCCACTTTTAGGAATAAAATCTACATTTGATGGGATATGTGGGCGGAGAATCAGAAAATAAGTGCATTTCACAAAAAAGCACTGGCCTCTGCTTTTTCCTGCCATACTTTTATGATATGAAAAAACAAAAGGATTCCCATTCACATGATGAGAAATGAATCTATTGTTTCCTGGTGGGTCCCTAATCTCTTATTTCCTAGTGGGTCCCTAATCTCTTATTTCCTGGTGGATCCCTAATCTCTTATTTCCTGGTGGGTCCCTAATCTCTTATTTCATTGGTCGGTCCCTAATCTCTTATTTCCTGGTGGGTCACTAATCTCTTATTTCCTGGTGGGTCCCTAATCTCTTATTTCCTAGTGGGTCCCTTATCTCTTACTGTATTTCCTGGTGGGTCCCCAATCTCTTATTTCCTGGTGGGTCCCTAATCTCTTATTTGCTAGTGGGTCCCTAATCTCTTATTTCCTGGTGGGTCCCTAATTTCTTATTTCCTGGTGGGTCCCTAATCTTTTATTTCCTGGTGGGCCCCAGCAGTCCTCCCAGGCCAACTCTGGGTACATTTGACTGACAGTTTTATTAAAACTACTTGTCTTTTATTACAAAAAAAAAAATCAGGATGTTTACAGATGTGGCAGAAATAAAATAGGATTATTCAAAAATTGAATATTTTGGTATTATATCTCTTAAACAGACATAGAATTTGAAGCAAAGCATGGTGAAAAGGGACATTATCCTTCTCAAATCTGCAATGTAATTTATCGGCATTCATAAAATGCTTTTTTACAACTTACCTGATATATAAATGTGAAGTCAGAAACTCAGCTAAGAGATAAATTATATGTAGATCCCTGAAGTTCCAGTAAGCTCCAATTACGCTATTCCCCTATTCTGGAATATTCTCCAGTTTCTAGCTAGAGTTGGTTAGCATCTTATATGTTAGGTGTATTCAAGAAACAGTTATTTCTCTATTTCTCTAAAGCAGTTAAAAAATGGTTTAAGCTGTATTAGTCCAGTTGAATAGTAAGAAAGATGAGTACTGTAGTATTATATTATTAGAGGGATTGGTACTGTAGTATTATATGATTAGAGGGATGAGTACTGTAGTACTATGTGAGAAAAGGGATGAGTACTGTAGTTAGTATTACATGAGTAGAGGAATGAGTGCTGTAGTGTTATATGAGTAGAGTGATGAGTACTGTAGTATTATATGAGTAGAGACATGAGTACTGTAGTATTATATGAGTAGAGGGATGAGTACTGAAGAATTATATGATTAGTGAGATGAGTACTGTAGTATTATATGAGTAGAGGGATGAGTAATGTAGTATTATATGATACTTTATATGGACTAACAAGCTTTTGAGAGATATTCTCTCTTCCTCAGTACTGCTCTGACCTGAGGAAGAGAGAATATCTCTAGAAAGCTTGTCTTATACAATGAACTGTTAGTCCATATAAAGTATCATATAGTATTATACTACTCATCTTTCTTTCTAAAGCAGTTAGTGAAAGATAAGGTAGAGAGCAGCTCTTTGCTCCACCAGAGTTTAGAGAGCCAGCTAGACCCAGTATTTACTAGGCAAGCCAAAAGGTAGGCAAAGTGGCACAGGGATTGGCATGTTTGAAAACTAGAATCTTTTCCTGGAAAAATGATTCCACTGAGATAAAATGTAATATGTCTGTGAAAACATTTTGTGCTATACCTGCCAGGTTACTATAAAACAACTTTTGACTAAATAGATAAAGGCAGTTTTACAAACTGTGATATTGTTGGAGGTGCAAAGAATATATGTAACTGTATGGATAAATCAGTTCTCCTAAAATGGAATTGAAAATGAGTAAACTAAAACACAATGCCGAATCATTCTTTTGTGTCATGAGATACTGTAAACCAGTTAACACATATGTGTTGTAACAGTCAGATATCTCCATGTAAGAGGAACCAACCCATTGGTCCTGAGAGAAAATGTAATTCATGTTGTCCCATGAAAGAAAATGGATCATTTTGGGTAAAAATTCTTATTGCAAATGTGTCAATAAAGTTATTCTTATGCAGTACCAACACCTCACTGTTTATCCAGATAATACGTTTGCACGATGCATGACAGGACAACCCAGAATAAGATTAATGTTGTTGGTTCTGCGCTTCCGATTTAAAACAAGGGTAATTTAACTCTCCATTAGTTTACACCCAGTCTTCTTACATTTTTTGCTTCTGGACACTTTTACTGCTTCATTATCTCTGTTTGGCCTTGAGTCAATTATTCGCCTTTTTCACATTTAGCATCATGCATGGAATCAGGTTGTACCTTAATCATAAAAATGTGCATGTCAGGGGAGTCACACAATAATCAGTAAACTTTCCCAGTCATTATATAATTATAGGCTTCTGAAAGGCCCCAGATTGCTGATTAGGTTCATTGTGATGCCGTTGAGCGAATGTGATTTACTTGGTCCTGGATTAGGACCAATCAGGATCATATGATAAAAAAACACTGCTTCCTATTTCTCTGCTCTTCAATCTGCAATTAGAGCAATGCTGTCTATTTTTCAACATGGGCAAGACATGCTGGCTAAAAGCACCAAGTTTAATCATTAGCTTTGTCTTTTATTAAAGAGTCATTGGCATAAAGTATATGAAGTGAATCTCTGCGCATGGCGATAAGTGAAAATGCCATTTTAAGCACAGATGGATGTAAAAGTTTCAGCTTGACAAGTTTAAGGTATCATGTTGTTTTATTGGGAGCTTAACAGCCGGAACAACATCGATTGTAAAAGGAACACTTATTGTACAATTATACAATATAACTTTATATGTAAAGGTCATACGTGTAGAGCTTTGACTATAATCTATCGTTCTAGCTAGTGAATATTAAGCAGTTACAGAGGATGAGTAGGAAATTAAGGATTTTCCCTCTACTTCCCTCTCATTTTCAGTGTGTAAATTACTGTGCATCTTATAGTCTGAAGATCAAAAAATCCCTTGCCCTCCCTCACACCCCTCTTGCACTTCCCCATGCTTGGAGTAAAAGTGGCTTCAAGTCAGAGTGAACAGGAAGGCTGCAAGTCCACTGCAGGACACCAGGAAGACCCAGTATGGGTGGGTCAATATTAATGTCATAATCACACTAATGCCAGATGCCGACACTGAACATAGAAGGACTAGGTCCATAATGCAGTGTTTTGTTTGTGGGTAAAGTTGCCCTTCTTGTCTACTTTTTGGCCAGACCCAAACATTCTGGAATTCTGGGTAGTCCCATGCAAATACGTGTGTTATCAGTATCTGGAACAATTTCTGGCACAGTATGATCAGGACAAACACAGCTGTAATAGCTAATGGAATACTTCACAAACAATTCTATTTATTGTTCAAAATAAACCCCCTAAATTAACACAAACACAGGTGGATGAAAGCCAAACAAAAGAGAGCCATCTTTTACATCCATAAAGAAGAAATTGCTCTGATCAACAATGTCCCACGAAAGCGCTGTGCTAAGAAATCTATCTTAGCCTGAATAATTCAGTCTGAAAATTCACATTGTCTTCTCTCCAGTTTACAAAAAAAAAAAAAGATATACATATAATTATTTGCGCTCTGTTTGACAGACGTTGAATGCAGTAAAAATGTTTGTGACAGAAATCCACTGCGAAAAAAGAAAAGAGGCGAGGTCTCCATGATGTGATTTAGATCTAGTTCACACATGGCAGAAATGCTCTCAATCTTCTCTTTAACCTAATGTGATGAAAATGATAATTGCCAAAGAGAGTAGGGAAAGATGTTTGCTTCCAGCTTTCAGCCATGTTCAATCTGATGATGACCGTCAGACACATGACAAATATGCATGAGCCGGTTTATTTTCCTTCTGGATTTAATGATGAGGACAGACATCAAAGATTCAGATAAACTCGCAGCCTTCAAAAGTGTTTTGACAGTTAATAAAATGTGCTGTATTTTCAAAGGAGCCATTACAGACAGGCTTTCCTATGGTACCTGAAATAGGGTTGCAATAAAGCCATCATTTTCCCGTATGTATAAATATTACATTCGCAGCAGAAAATATGGCAAATATTGAAAACTTTTCCAAATCCCGCATTGTGGTTTAAAACCTGACTGATATTGTTTTAACAATTAAAAAAAAAATATTTACAAAAGATAAAAAAAAATTTCCCTTGTTCATTCTCCTTCATCCCAATT
>WMED01023202.1:0-11499 GCA_019650415.1 Pipa parva
GTCAGACACCAGATCCATGTGTGCAGGAAGGTCCCAGTCTCCATGCTGACTGCTGTGTATCTCATCTTGTAGATGGACGTCTGGAATAAAGTTTATTAATCACCCCAGCTGCACCTGTGTTAACTCATTAAGTGTGCAACATCTGCCTGGTGTTATCAGTCACTACTGAAGGCTGATTGTGGTGTTCACAAACATCAGGAGTTAGGGAGATTTCCTTCTCAATAGTGTCAATGGAGAAAATCTCAGCGGGAACTTCAGCCTCTTCCTTACAGGTGCCTTGTTCAGGTTCAGCAAAGGTCTGTTACAAAGATGAGAGTGAGTCATTAATGCCATTTTATTCATTCTAATGATATTCATAAACTATCATTACTCTCTCTGTAACATACAGTTATCATTATTCTAATAATTCAACTATTAAAGCTGCAACAAATGCTAATGAATCCATTCAGCAGTCTTGGAAATATACATTTTACAGCCCAAAACAGTATTAATATAGAGTTTAGAATAAGAAGATTGTGACCTGCAATGACCTGTCCTGCAGCTGTGCAAATTGTAGTTGTTGAGATATTGCCTCAGGGCACTATAGCCCCATGTCCTTGTCTCAGTCTGAGGGACACTCTCTACAAAACCCACCTCATGCCCACGTTCTCGGCTTATTATATTTTTAACATCCATAAACACCTGCTCTTTACACACACACACAATAAATATATATATAACCCATCTGAAAAGATAACTTGATTCTGTTATTACATGAGCAAAGTATTGTCTTTTAAATGAAAGAAGTAGATAAAATATAAAATTTATTTATTTCCAAATAAGGAAGCGATTAAATAATCCAGTGTTTAATCATCACTGAAAAACAAATAAAACAATCAGTTTATGATGTCATTTGAATAGGAGTGATGTACAGATTAGAGTCAAATACCCATAAATAGATACATACATCTCAAAAGGTTGTCCATCCAAAACGTTGCCTGTTGGGGAAGAGGAGTCTTCAAGAGACTGAAGGATGTTAATCATCTCTTCCTTCTCATTAGGCTCTCCCTTTGCAGCTGACGTTGGAGTTGCATTCTAAGTATTAACAAGATAAGCACAAGTCAAGGTCTCCAATAAAACAATTTTATTATCATTATTATAATATTTATATATATATATATATATATATATATATATATATATATATATATATACACACTTTTTTTTTTTTTTTCTTGTGACTTGAAGGAAGTACAGACCTCTGGAAAGCTAATCTATTTAAAATGAATGTTGGCCAATAAAAAAGGTATTACAATACTCATTGATTTGCATCTGTGGACTAACACAACCACTCTATCCTACTGCTGTGTGTATGTATGTAATATTAATTAAAAAAAAAATATATATATATATATATATATATATATAGAAATCCATTCAACAGATCCAAAATATAAGAGTGATAATAAGCACAAAATCACTTCCTGATCCATGTAGGAAGTTATCTAAGATATCGATGTTGCTGAATAAAGAAACAGTCACTTTGTGATGTAATGTGAGACTATTTCCTAGGTTATACAAAACAGTCAGAGTTGCCTACATGGTAGAAAGGGGTACAATGTATTGATTTATTAGGCAATAACGGTTCATTTTAATTTAATCCAAAGTTATTTCCTGATAAGTAAAGAAATGAGAAAATTAAAACATGACTTTCTAAAGGCTGCACTTTGTTAAACGTATATATGTGTATGTGTTACATTTATCACTACTTTCTGTTTAATATAGAAAAATCTGAATAAGTAATAGCATGCACTTTGAATTCATTTTTTCACTGTGAAAAAATCGGAAAAAAATGGTTTTAGACTTTTATAAATTTCATCCTAAATGTCTTAGTTCAAGTCACAAATACTACTCCTAAACCCCTTTGTGAAAAGCCCACACTAGGTGTTTTACATCTGTTCATTTAAAAGGGGTGACCATGTACAAATGCGTTTTTTGTTGTAGGTAATTTACTGGGACAATAGGTCTATATTAGTATTGCCACATTTGCAAGTAGGCACAAGCACAGTCCCTAATGAATAGGTGTTGACCTGCAGTATCCACAATAAAAAAAAAACCCCATTTCTTTCCACACTATCCCTCTCCTGCATTCATATTGAACAAAAAGCTGCCCTAAACCCTGCTCCATATAAACTTAACTCCAGTACCTTTAAATTTCTCTACAGTTACCTAATTGCATAACAACAACTCAGGTAAAGAAATAGTGTCTTGTCTTTGGTTAAGCTTCTTACAGAGGATTGTGGGTAAGCTGTACACCAGAGTACAGAAAAACAAAAATTTCTGAAAAAAGAGAGCGCAAAAAAGCACCTACTGTATATAGTGCCGAATCAATTAAACCAAATAGAGTATAGATGAACCCAAAACACCATAGGTGGGTCTGCAGAAAAACTAGTGACACCAGTATAAGTGAACCACACGTGAGAAAATGCTAAAGGCTCACCAGATGTATAGAACAAAATCGGTGTATAATGATGAATTTCTTCATATTGTGCTCAGAATTTTGTCCTCAGAGCGCAACATGTGTATACCAGATAAAAAGAAAAACTTTCATAGTGTAACTTGCTTTTATTATTACTTAAAATTAGAGGAAGGAGGATAACACAGGTTACTCACATTAGAATAGTGTGTTACTCTCATTAAAAGCCCATCAATAGGCAATGTCAAATTCAAAATTGCTGAGAGCGTTTAAAACCTTTAAAAGTCCAATGGCAGGAACAAAAGGGTGCTGGGTCTCCCCTCTATGCGTTTCGCTGTACCGGCTTCCTCAGGAGTAAATATAGGAGCATCCGAGCGTGTGTACAATCTCCACGCTATGCGATTCAAATGGCCGCAGCACTGCCTTCACAAACGGGAAGTGACGATTAGCCGGCGTCGCCTCCCGTTCCAATGGAACGCGTATGCATTCCAAGACTAATTTATCAGACGCACACTTCCTTGCTGGCAGGAACGCATGTGCGTCCCAGCATCTGACAGCTCAGACAATGATAAAAAAGAGCCAATCTTGTTGTAAATAGGCTCAAGCATTAAATATTAATTGAAATATTAAAAAGTCATAATATATAAATGAATTTACAGAGCAGAAATTTTTAAAACCATGTTGTTGTACTAATTGTACAGATGCAAACTATTAACAAAGAAGTGCATGATTATAGTTATCATGGCATATAAAAAAGAGACAGTCGGAAAGAAAATTCATATGTTTAAGAAATGTAAAAACAACCATAAATAATAATAAAAACATACACTCGAATAAAATGAAGTAAATCACCAAATAGAAGAATTAAAGGGGAAGTAAAAAATGAAATTAAAATCGATATTTCATTTTATGATCCCACAATTCATAATTGAAAATGACTACAATGAATATATATATATACACAATCTTCTTTAAAGATTAAAATAATTAAAATTCACATGTACTGAGCATTAATGTATTTAAGAAAAAGCCAAATGATTAAAGTGGTGAACTTAAAAAGCTGCCAAGTTTAATGTAATATTAAGTCCACTAGGGGTTCAAGTATTCAAAGAATAAATCCAAAAGGATTCCCTCTGGCAAAGCCTTTTGACTCTATCTCCACCTAACAAAATCTGGCTGATTTGCTCCAAAATCAAGACTTTGGTACCCCTCGGGTCACAATTGTGTTTCTCTCTGTAATAGTCAGAGACTGAATGCAATCTGTAACCCCTTTTAATGTTGCGGATATGCTCATAAACCTGCGGATCAAGCATCTGATTGTGCGACCAACAATACTTAAGGCCACATGGACATATTATAAGATACACTACAAATGTGCTTTTGCAGTTATAGAAACCAGGTATTCTTTTATCCTCCAAAATGGCACGTTGCATTTCCCTCGTGGCAATGTATTGACAACAGGAGCAATTTCTGGCCTCACACCTGAAGCTCCCTGTCAAACTTATGGTATCATTTACTCTGGAATTGTGAACACAAATGTTGGAAGGAGCAAGTACATTTTCTAGATTTTTATTTCTCCTATAAACAAAGTAAGGTTTGTCAGTAACCGTGAGAGGCAAGACAGAATCCGACTGCAACACGTGCCAATGTTTCCTAACAACCCTGGTAACCTCACTTACATTGGAGCTGAAATCAAGCACAAGCAGAATTTTTTTAATTACGTAAATTATTTTCTCTGTTTACCCTTTTTTTTTTCAAGCATCTTATTTCTATTCATATGCATTGCTTTGTCCCTAGCTTCATGAATTAGATCAGGAGGGTAATTTTTTGCAAGGAAACGTTTTGCAAGATCATCAGATTGCTCACAAAAATCATCCATGTTAGAACAATTCCTTCTAACCCTCACAAATTGACCCAGGGGAATATTCTAGATCCAACTGTTGTAATGAGCACTTTTCTCATCCAATAGGCTGTTGACATCCGTCTCCTTTCTAAAGAGTTTAGTGACAATCCTTCCTTGTTCATGTGACAGGGTGAGATCTAAAAAATTTTTTTGTTTTGTTTTCAGCTTCATGGGTGAATTTCAGATTGAATTCATTTGTATTTAGATAAGCAACAAAACTATCAACATGTTCAACAGTACATTCCATAATGAACAGGAGATAGTCTATGTAGCGGGTATAAAAGACAAATTCCTGAATGAAGGGGCAGTCATTCCAAATGTGGCATTCCTCCCATGTTGACATATAAAGGTTGGCAAAGGATGAGGCCATCTTGCTACCCATCGCAGAGCCAACCTTTTGCAAATAAAACTGCCTATCGAATAGAAAATGGTTATTTTTCAGAATGAATTTTATGCAAACCAAAATGAATTCAACACGATTGACACTGAGAGACCCATTGGATGTCAACCTCTTTTTACCGCCTTGATACCTTTCTCATGGGTTATAGACGTATATAAACTTGCTACGTCACAAGTGACCAAAATGTATGTTTATTTCCACCTAATGGAATTTAGCTTGTTGATGAGGGTCGTACTATCCTTAAGGTGCGATTTTTGGCTCACTATAACAGGTTGGAGAAAAAAGTCAACATATTCAACATATTCATATACCCTGGGTGCTGGGTATTTGAAAAAATCTCGGGTTTCTATTTCAGGTGTTTCTGGATCGGTATCTAGATTTTCTCTCCTATCATTATGTATGTTGGTTAGATGTGTGTGGCTTATTGAAAATGGGGTAATTCCTGTCAGAATGTTCCCTTGTTCTCATCAATAGATGTCCTAGGTCTATTGGTTGTTGGTTTATTGTATTTCAGTTTGTCATAGAAATCATTATTAATGGTATTGTTAACTTTAGAGTTTCTGTATGGAGGTGGAGGATATTTTTGTTTTCTCAATTTTGGTATCCATATCTTTCCTTTGTCTGGAATGTGGAGGTCTGGGCCGTGGAGTGAATTTATGCCTGAGATTAGTATTCACTGACTCTCTGGACTCCTAGTCCATTTTGTCAATCTTTACCAGCGCATCCACCACGTTCCCATCTACGGACGACTTTGGAATTGTTTTTCCCTGAGGGATACAGGCAGATTATCCCGGTGGATTGCACGCAGGACATATTTACACTAAGGTTTTGGACAATTTCTTTCATCTTATTTTGGACTTTAACTTACAGTAATTTTTTGCATTAATATTGCATTGGTTTATTTTTATTATTTTCTTTTATTTTTTGCACTTTTGGGCACTATAATATTTTGACACTCATATTTGTTATCATATTTGGTTATCTCCTCTAGCATTCCAGCGACGCTCCTCCTCTGAGCGCTGCTCCACAATGAGGTCTCATTCCACTTACCTCATTGTGGAGCTGCGCTCAGAGGAGGAGCATTGCTGGAACGCTGGAGGAGGTGAGTGGGGGACGCCGGGCGGGTGTGCACCTGGGGGGTGCGCCTGGGGGAGGGGTGTGCAGAGGGGCGGTTTGGCCAGGGCACCCATAGGGCCAGAACCACCCCTGACTATTGTGAGTATGGCTTAATTTGGTAATAGGGTTATTACTTATACAGGTTACATGTATATCACAAGCTCTACATATTGTTAAAAAGAAACTCTGTTTCTGTGAAAAAAGCACAAAAGACAAGTAATACATGCAATGGTGCCTTATCAAAAATGTAGGTATAATAAATAGATTGAGTCCAAATGATCCAATGATACAAGTGTGACGAAAAAATTGAAACTCTGCACTCCACCAACTGTGTGAATGGGATATGTTTCTAAATGCTTACCAGAAGCAGATAGAAACTAGCCATATAAATGAATAAAGATGGTTGATTTTGATATGGATGACCAACAAAAACTTCACAGCACAGACTTCAAAAAGGTTTTTTGGGATATTCAATCAGTAGGCTCTCAGAACAGACTTCAACAACATGTCTCACACCCACAAATGAGATGATATGGAAAAAACAAAAAGAGCTTCCATAGTGTAAAACTATCAACTTTAATATTAAAGGTGCTAATGAGCAATAGGTATACTCACAAACATCTGTTAAAAAACAGGCATATCATTGATCAAACGATGATAAGTAACATCTGAGAGGCTACTGGTAATGAATCAGAATACACCTCACCTCATCCACAGCTTCTAGATGCGTTTCACCAACTGCTGGCTTCATCAGGAGAAATGTGTGTGTCATGGATTTTTTTATAGGAGTTTTATATATTTAGACACAGGGCGTCATAAATGGTTGTAACCCAGCTGGGTATTTAAAGAAGTAAAGTGAAAAAAAAGTTATTAAAAACTGACCTTGTATTAAGTTCCACCATTACAATCACAGCTTTATCTGGACTGCACTTTGTCTTCATCAAGGCAGAGCTCACAGCGCTTCAGCTAACAGGAGCCAGCGAGAAGCTCTGCCTCCATATCGAAATGGGTTTCAACATTATCACGCTCATTGTAGGGATCATTCTCATTGGCCCCACAATGAACAGGATGACGTAGGACCACTAATTCAATAAGTAGGCGGAGCTTCGCACTGGCACCTATGTCAGCCCAAAGGTACTAATTTGCTGCTTCATAATATAGTGGTTTAACCTGGCAGACCCTGTACTTTCACTGTATCAATTATGGTTGGGGTACATTAGTTCTTCTTTAAATAACCCTACTTTGTATCCATGACATTGATAAGCATTTTAAAGAACCCAGAAAGCTGGTTACTGCCACAATTGTTCAAAATATGCTGCTATATTGTTTACTTTGTAGTCCATTTACTCATCTACCATTTTCACTATTCTACTAATATACTAACTAGTGTATTGAATAACACTTCTCTGTGGAATTATTTTACTCAAGCAATATCTTATCCTTCTCTGGATAGTGAAGCAACTACACTAGGTCCACCCTAACTAATATTGTTGTAAAGTGGGTTGATCCTTGTCTTGGACCACATGGTTTTGCATCCGCAGGACCTCCACCTCCTGGTGAGGAGTCTGATCAAGAAGATTCTTCAGAGGGATTTAACTGAGATTAGATCCCAATATCCCAACAGGAAGTGTACTGAGCCTGGGTGCCTGCTGTATCCTGGTTTACCTGAATAGGTTCTTCCAGTTACTGGATGCCACTGAGAACTGTCCTAGAAGGCATAAAATAGTGGAAAGTGTATTACTAATGCATCTGTAGCTAAAATCAACATACACTTCCACCACAGAATTTGCATAACTTGATAGTTGCCTCACTATAGCACAAAGGGGGAAATGTATCAAAGGGCATTATCAAAATGGTAAAAATAGGTGCTAAAAATAACAGCTATTTACCATTAAGGGGGTAATTCAGCAATGTGCGATGTGAGATCCGGATCCTTCGCACATGCTGTTATGCGCGCGATGATGTCCTGCGCGCGGACATCAGCGAACGCTTTAAAGAGATTCCAGTCTTGGCAAGGTGACTCAAGTGGTCTCACCGAGGCTGAAATCCCTTTAAAGCGTTCACTGATATCCGCGTGTAGGACCTCAGCAAGCGCATAACAGCATGTGCGAAGGATCCGGATCTCACATCGCACATTGCTGAATTACCCCCTAAAAGTGCACCTAATGATAACTTAGAATTTTGCGTTAAAAAGTAAGCAATTTGCTTCCTTTTTTTTTTTTTTACACTAATTATTGGTTTGTGTAGAAAATGTTAGCAATTTCTGTGTGTGTCCAAATATTAACATTGTTAGCAATATCCACCATGCACAAATGGTAATTGCTACCATTTGGACACAAACAGAAATTGCTAACATTTTTTACACAAAGCACTTACTAGTGTAATAAAAGGACGCAAAATAGGAACTGATAACTTTTTTACACAAATGTGTGCCTGGGTCTCTAATGCAAAGGTTCAGGCAGGTGTTAATTTCACTTCTTATAATAGGTTTAAAATGGTTCTAACCTTCATAAATCAAGTGTGACTAGTCTTAAACACTGATTTTCGCAAAAATAAAAAACAGGCGCAGCTGGTGCAAAATAGACGCGAAGTGAATGATAAATTGCTAATAAATGGACGCAAAGTAATTTGCATCTATTTTTTAAATTAACGCCACTTGATACATTTCCTCCAAAGTTCTTTAGAGAGAAAACAAGCCTCCTGCTAGTGCTAACATTTTTGATGCTTTTTATTGTAAGAGCAAATCTATCCTTTAGTATTCTCTCTTCTACAACCTTAATCCTTCTCTATAGTTGCTTAGGAATCACTGCTGCTTCTTTACTTCCAGTTAAAGGACTCACTCCTTGTATGTCATGTTAATCCATATGAGAATGCTTCACTTTTTGGTATTAGTGCTACTTTAATGCTGCATTGCTGGGTTTTAGCACGTTTTCTTATGCAATTAGTTAATTGGCCTCTAGATGTCACTATACCCCAAGGAAATAAAACATTAAGAAGAAAATCTGAGCTATACATTAAGGTATCATTGAAATTATAGTATTGTTTTATAATGTGGCTTTAATATTTACATAGTTATGTTTTATCATGATTGATATTCTAAAGGTTCTGCTTAAGGGCGATTTGTGCAGTGTACAGTTGTACACAAAAACTAAATGAAAATGAGTCACCATAATCCTCAAAGTAACCAGCTTTGCGAGCCACACACCACTACTGCCCTTTCTCATCTTAAACCCTTTTATCTCTCTGCCCCCCACATCTGGAATTCTATACCCCTTTATCTTCCCCAGGAACATTCCCTCTGCACTTTTAAAACCAAACTGAAGTCCTTCCTTTTGGAGCACTAGCACTGATATTTATCACTGATTTTTATGCATATATTTTATTTAAAGGAGACCTAAAGTCAAAAAATGAAAAAAAAACGTTAACTTTAAAACTGTTAAAATACTTACCTTATACAAACTCACTTTCATCTCACAACAGAATGAAGAAACACAAATTATGATAAAGTTTATTAAAATATCAGATGGTTGATATAAACTGATAGTGAAATGTTGCATGTTATGTATGATTATTTTAATATGTTCAAATTGTTTGAATTATTTTTGATTTAATTGTGTAATTGAAAAATGACAAAAATTTAAAATTTAAAAAAAAAAAATACTTACCTTATACTGAGCCGATTGAGTATAGTCACAGCATGAGCTGTTCTATAATTGGCCTGCTTCCAATGCTTCCCCCGACGCCTCCTGAACAGCACGCTGGCTGACATAGAAGCCATCATGCAGCTCCTTCTTCTCCTTCCCCGGCTTCTACATCATCCCGCTCATTGTGGGGAGCGTTCTCATTGGCCCTAAAACATCTGTGGTGTTACAGGGTGGGAGGAGCTGCGGAGCTGGCTGCCAATCAGCCAGCGCTGTGAGAAGTATCAGAAGTATCAGAGGAATCATCACGAGCCGACTAATTATAGCACAGCTCATGCTGTTACTGTAATCAATCGGCTCAGTATAAGGTAAGTATTTTAACTGTTGGTGGTTATTTGTTTACTTTAGTTCTCCTTTAATACTTAGTCATTTATGCTTAATATTTGTATTTATTTATTTATGGACTTATGTTTCAACACATTGTCAAAGCTCTTATTACCCGTCTGTGTATCTAAGTCTTCCTCCCATTTAGACTGTAAGCTCTAGGGGCAGGGACCTCCAACCTCTTGTGTCAACCTCAACATAGCTCATAAAGTGATGTATCCTTTTGATCTCATACTGTATTGTTTAATGCACTTTTCCCATTATTTTTTTTCTGAACTGTTCAGCGCGGTGTAAGTTTGTGGTGCTTTATAAATAAAATTATACATACCATCAAAAATGAACAGTAATTTGGATCTTGGCAGTTCGGGAAAGTTGAAGACTATTGTCTAAAGGACCAGTCATCCCTACGCATCCAATATTTTCTTAATCCTGTACCAAAGTCCTGCTTTTACACTAGTGGCTATGTTGCCGGGGCGGCCAGGTTTTCCACAAAATGCAATCAGTGTACACACCTATATAATAATTACTGTGGTGCTGGGCTCCAGATGCATGGCAGCAGAACAAGGAACAGCAAACCCCCCCCCCCCAAAATAAATAGTGGACACCAGACACTGGGAGTACCATTTTACTGGGCCATTGGTGCAAGTATAAAAGAGAACTTGGAGGGACTGTCCACTGAGGTGTAGTTCTTTTGTATATTTCTGTGTGTGTGTGTGTGTGTGTGTGTGTGTGTGTGTGGTCCTTTTACTGATTGGTCAGATTTCTATTTTAATGGACCAGTCCACAGAATGAGAGAACTGCCTCAGGTGGACCTGCTAAGCTGAAACGGTCTCCATATAGGTTTAATAAGGTATTTTGCATGTTGAATATTCACAGTAGGAAAAGGAAAATAAAAACAATCTAGAATAAAATCAAGTCTGGCAATATTTCCCCCATTGCTTTCTGTTGCCTTTGTCTTGAAAATCCAAAGCATACTCATTTTTAATATCATTTTGCTTACATGCTGGTCATCCTATGCATCTACTTCTATTGTCAGATTGCATTTTGTTTAATTTTTTATTTTATAATTAATGTGCATTCCTACAGCAGATGTTAAACTACAATTCCCAGAATCCCTGATAGGCAGATTGAACTTTAGCATTGAAAGGGAACAAACACAGAGTTATCTGGAAACTAAAGAGTGGTTAACCATTGACTTCCAAAGTGAATCTTCTCCCGGCATTGAAATTAGTATGCATAGGATTGCTAAGAGCACAAACACAGCTGAAACTGCAGTTCCCTTTGACACATTAAATACAATGCTTTGTGACTCCAGTGTTGCAAATTAGGCTACACCAAAGGGTAAAGACAGAACAGCACTTCTCAACAATCTAGTTTCTGATATTCTAGCATTCAGAAGCTAGTGAAGCATTCACTGAGGTCATGGAGACATACTAACTGGTAGTGAGGCTTAAAGCAATGCTATTTGGGAAATGTATTTAAATTAGCTAAAAGTAGAGGGTCGGAATATCTGACCCCTATACAGTTAAAACATATTCAAAAGCAAAGTAATGCAAAGTGTCCCAAATGCGGGGAAGATGATTCTGACTTTTATCATTTA
>WMED01023204.1:0-11499 GCA_019650415.1 Pipa parva
AGTATGGCTACTAATGTAAAGTATACTACTAATGTAAAGTATACTACTAATGTAAATTATTGCTACCTTTTCATTGAAAAATCCAATAGAAAAACTCGATTGAAAAATATCGATCGATTTGTACTGGTGGAAGAGCTGAGATGTTCAGGGATTAAACTCGAAGTCGAAATCAGCCTTTTCAAGTTTGTTAAATTTCCCCTATAATTATTGTTATAATTTTCCTGTCCTTTACAGTATATTGTATATAGCTTTGATATCATCATTCACTTCAACCACTGCTCTGTGGAGCTTTAAATCTAGTTTTCCCTGTACAATTGCACAAACACACAGACACACACAGACTAGGGCCAAATTAGTCGGGATTCAATTAACCTAGTATGTTTTGTTTGGAATTGTGGGAGGAAAGCAGAATACCCAGAAGAAACCCACCCAGGTATAGAGAAAACATACAGGGGGGAATTCACGATAGTGCGAAGTGAGGTGTGGATCCTTCGCCTCACTTCGCACTGACAGTTCTGCGCTCGCTGATGTCCTGCATGCGGACATCAGCGAGCACTTTAAAGGGATTTGCGAGGTGACTCTTTTGCTCTCGCTGAGACTGGAATCTCTTTAAAGCGCTCGCTGATGTCCGCGTGCAGTACATCTGCGAGCGCAGAACAGTCAGTGCGAAGTGAGCCGAAGGATCCGCACCTCACTTCACACTATCGTGAATTCCTCCCACAAGCTCCAATGAACCCAGAGCTCAGCTCTGTAAGGCAGCAGTACCATCCACTGAGCCACCATACTGCCTATATAACTGTATATAAACAGTGCACGTGAACTATATTATTGTTACTGTATTGAGCTCTAACATCATAAACCAGAGAATCTATATATTGAGCAGAAATTACTTGCATATGAACGCATACAGGATATTTTTTCATTTTTTTTTTTTGCTGTAAATGTTCCAAAAACAAACATTAGATTTATCTCTCAACTTCATGAATCTTATATGTTAATTGTGTATGCATAATCTTGTTTTATATTTAATAAATATATTGGAAACATTTAAATGCACATTTTCTAGAACTAACACCATATTATTCTACAGAACTCTATTGACATTAAAATAAGGCAGTTTTACAAACACAGACATAGACAGTATTAAACAAGCTGGCATCGATTTAACAGTAAATTTCAAGTACAAATCTTTGTATTCTATTTTATTAGCACTTTTGGTCCAGCCAAAACAAACACCTTTCTGTAAATATCAAGCATGCACTCACAAGTCATTTTTAGAAGTCTGCTCTAGTCTTTAATTTGAAATTAATTTCAAAGAGACTCTATTAAATGACAATAGTATGACTACTTAAAAAAAAAATATGATTTAATGTCACTATTTCAACTCAATGTGATATTGCATGATTGAAAATCCATTGATTATTATAGAAACCTGATAAATGGGGGTTATTCACTAAGGTGCGAATTTTACTGTTGAATTCACAAACAGCGGATTCCCATAGAAAATCCACTACAATTTCCCTATTGTAAAGTCATGACAATTTTTTAAAGTTAAGATTGCGACAATTTTCTCATAATGAAGTTGTGACTGCGACAATATTCTCATTATAAAGATGCGACTGCGACAGTAGCAGCCTATTGCGACTGTCTTTATCTGGTGAACTCGCACCTATATGCAACAACTGGGACTTTAGTGAATAACCCCCAAAATCTTTAGCATTGTTACATAGGATACCGTGGAAATTAGAATCAGCCAACAGGAACTTCAGGTAGAGGTTCTTGCTTTATGAACTAACTTGCAATTCAAATTAGTAAATCATCTGTCATAGTCATCAGGGTGCGCAATGCTTTACTTATTTCTGTTAATAGAATTATATGACAATTAAAAAATTCACTTTTAAGCTTGATATGTGCTGGGAGCAATACTTGGGAGAAACCCAACCAAAATCTGCTAATCAAATGAAGAAAGAAACCACAACTCATCTGGACTTATACCCTATTTTATTAGGCAACTAAGGTGTGCAAATGCAGCATTTCGAGGCAGCTCTGACTTTCCTTAGGTATAACAATTAGCAAAGGAAAACATGCATAAATATTTTTTTTCCCACTTAAGATACATACCCTTGAATAATGCGTATGTTCATCCATCATGCAATTTACATCACAAAGTCCATGTATTATACAATGTCATAGAAATGCTCATCAAGTGACCATAAAGATTGCAATGTCCATGTCCATAATTGTAATGTAAATGTTTAAAGTGATAAAGTACGCATTCTATTTCTCTGCCAAATGTTGTCTTATCATTTAACAGTAAACACCTACATTCTACTGGGCATGACTGGTGTCTTAGACACAATAGCTGGAGTCAGTAAAGTGAAGATCAAGAAGATAGATTTTAGGAAGTAAAGTTTCATAATATTTGTTAAACATTTGTTAATTTAGCCTACATGCCAGCAACACAATAAACACACAATCTTTCCCTTCTAAGCCACTTTACTTGAGTACATGGCAACTTTTGTGGAATGTCAGCCCCCCCACGCACCTTCCATGCTTGTTGTCCTGGGCATTAACTTCTTACATAGCATGTGTGAAAACCAGCACTGAGTCTATGTTTCATTGATTTTTACATTTTAATGTATTATGTGACATTCCTTAGCCAGTCCAAATAAAGCATGAGGGTTCATTAGAAAATTAATGATGATGTTGGCTGTGAGATGCTAGCACCAGCAGCTCTGTACGATAGCACTACTGCCCAAACTCACTGATTTGCTGTTTTATAATATGGCAGTCTAGGGTGTTTGTTTAACCCTGTACTTTCAGCATATCAGTTATGGTTAGGGTATATTAAAATCCATAGTGATTCACATTCATAGGTCTACTGTACTGCTATACATTATTGCAGTAAGAATTAGGAATAAGGTAAGTTATTTTTAAATGATGCCTTTTTTCAGAATTTAAAAATTGTTATATAATCTATATTCTGTCCAAAAATATATAATACAGTGGTGCTCAACCTACAGCCCATGATGCAAAGGTATCTAGCCCACATCGGTGTGGAGCTGAGTATAATGCGGATATCTGCCCGAAACCAGAAGTCTCCTGCTGCTGGAGCTCCTGCGATATGCGACTTTACCTAAATAAAGTCACCTATCCCAGGAATTCAGGCAGCAGGCAGATAGCCGCAGTAGTCTTCAGCTCCGAACCACATATCCCAGGAGCTCCGGAGGCAGGAGACTTCCAGGAGGTGGGTACAAAGACAAGAGGGAGAAGCAGGACTGATATCTATAAAGTCGCATATCCCAGGAGCTCTGGCGGCAAGCAGATTGCTGCATTATACTCAGATGCACCCAAGACAAGCTGGCACACAGGTACTGGGGAGGCTTTGAGAACAGATAATGAGAATATTGTCGCAGTTGCGACTTTACTATGTAAAATTGTCACAGTTGTAATTTTAAAATTTGTCGCGACTTTGAAACAGCCATGTCGCAAATTTATATGGTCCCCAGGCCAAAAAAAGTTTGGGCATCACTGATATAGTAGTAGCACTGTCTATTTGTCAT
This sequence comes from Pipa parva, assembly GCA_019650415.1. Lineage (NCBI taxonomy): Eukaryota > Metazoa > Chordata > Amphibia > Anura > Pipidae > Pipa > Pipa parva. Next base: position 3,564 of record WMED01023204.1, read on the forward strand.
TTGATGAGTTTGTCACATGCAGTATTATCTTTTCCAGATTTAGGGGGTAATTCACCATAGTGCGAAGTGACCTCCGGATCCTTCGCATCACTACGCACACACTGTTATGCGCTCACAGATGTCCTGAACGTGGGCATCAGCGAATGCTTTAAAGGGATTCCAGTCTCGGCGAGGCAACTCTTTTGGTCTCACCGAGACTGGAATCCCTTTAAAGCGTTTGCTGATGCCCATGTGCAGGACATCTGTGATCGCATAACAGTCTGTGTGAAGTGAGCCGAAGGATCCTGAGGTCACTTCGCACTATGGTGAATTACCCACTTAGTCTGACTAACTTCTCAATACCACATTGCCACCAATAATACATAAGTGTTGTAGATGAAACAATGTAGTATGTAGTACTTGTGATGCTCTATTATATTACAGTATTTAAACTAAAAATAAATTTGGATGAAATCTTCTTGTGCTCTTCCGTGGAATGTTAGTGGATTCTGACAGACAAACACTCATTTATCTGGTATATATACAGTATATATAAACCGATCTCTGACCGCTTCATGATGTCTTTCTGTTTGTATGTGCCAAGTATTGAATAGCTTTATTCCTCAACAAACTGAAGCTGCCTAAGATCAATGCTAATGTCAATATTATTTATCTATTGTCCATATTTATAAAGTGCTAACATCTTCAAAAGTTCTTTACAGAGATTGCAATTGCCAGACCTCAATTAACCTGGTATGTTTCAGACTGTAAGTAGAAACCAAAGTTCCTGTAGGAAATCCACATGAGTATAGGGAGAACATACAAACTCCAAGATGATTATGTCTAGGGATGAACTGAACAGAGGACCAAGCAGTAAAAAACAGCAGTTCTAACCACTGAGCCACTGCTTATAGGTTAGAATTAAATATGTATCTACTACTTATTAGGATTTGTCCTTGCAAATTCTAGTATCTTATAATAATAAGGTCTTCCATCTCTATTCAATAAAATATCAAGGGCGGAATTAATTAAACTCAAAAAGACAGCTCTGGGTCTTCCCGAGTTTACGGAATGAAATCTCGTTTTTAGATTAAGTTTTTCGATCTCGAGTTTTCACATTTTTGTTCCATGGAAAGGAAGCCATACTTTACATTAGTAGAATCGAAATTGATATAGAAAAACTCGATTTTGAAATCTCAAAAAAAAATCTCAGGGGAACAATGTCAGATTTTCTCTTGGTAAACTCAGAAAGACTCAGAGCAGTCTTTCCGAGCTTAATAAATTATTTTCAACCCAAAATTCTAATCTCCTGAACTTTAAAATTTTCTCTTAAATATCTTGCTGTTGAAAAACAATTCTTTGTTTTTGATGCTGGTAGTAGAGAGGCATTGAGTCAAATGTTTATTTTTCTTTTTAATCTCATTACGAGTATTCATTATTCTGGATCGAGAATATAAAATCACTCTGAAAGTGGAAAATTGCAACTACAATAACTCGTTTTAGAGGGGAAAAAAAGTCGAGTCATTGGACATTGGAGAAAGCTTGATGTTAGTCAGATGTTACAAATATTTTAATGTATTTTGAATGGATAAGTGTTGGGAACAAGGCAGTGGTGTGAGTCGATTTGTAGAGGTGTTATACATACTGGTTGGCTATCTTTATGCATTCCTCTTATAAAAGCACATACAAATTAAGCACAAAGTAATTGTTTACACAAGTGACTTAAGCTTTGCAGGCACTAATGTCAATGTTATTAATCTTCATATAAAATATATTCATGTGAAAAAAAAAGTCTTAGGTTATTGGCAGGAATTCCTATATTAAACTGCACTGTCAAGGTATCCAAACCCATGAACACAGAAACCATATGTGAAGAGCTCTGTTTATTATAATAAACACAAAATAATATGTAATAATATAATAATACAGTATAACAATAATAATAAGTAATAGATAAAAAGTTCAACTTTATTTGCATGTAGTGTAAATTACATTTATACTTATTGCAGCTACAATGCTGAACCATTAGAAAAACATTCACTTTTACTATCATTTAAATTATATCTGATCATTTTATATATTGTAATGAAAATAATTCAATTTTGTTTTTGGCAGGAATTCATGTAAGAGAAAGTTATATTGTCAGGTCTTAGAAACTATAACATAAATATCAATATTTCTTTATTAGATACTATGAAATCAAACATTAATAAGCCTTATCCACTGTTTGCATTATTTTGGCTCTAACAATGTTTTTCTATGAAAACTTAGCAAATGTACAGAGATTGCTTCTGAAAACTGTGGAGTAAACTTGGTTTCTCCATTATTTTGTGCTTCTTCTCCCATGTTTTGTGTCCTGGTGTTATTGGGTAATTCAGGGATGTAACTATAGAGGTTGCAGCAGTCACAGGTCCCAGGGAGCCCAGTACGAACACTGCAACCGCTCAATAATAGAGGTCTGAGGGTTAGGCAGCATAGGCAGCCTCCTATGGAACTGCCTATGTTGCTGGAGGGAAGGCGCTGTCTTGGTGGGTTCCCCCCTTCTTTCTTCTGTCCCTACTCACTTCTCCTCTGCCCAGACTTTCAGTGTACTGTAGAGCTTTAACAGAATAGTATTCCTTTCCCCAGCACAGCCTTTAACTTCCTGTGAGTTGATCTGTTCAGGAAGTTAAAGGCAGTGTTTTGGAGAGACTGCTGAAGGAAAGATAAGGCTGGCACCCACCAAGAGAGCACTCCCACTCCCACTCCCACATGGGCAGCACAATATGGATGGGGCGTTATGGGGGCTGCACAGTATGGAGGGGGGTTGTGGAGGTAGCACAGTATGAGGAATAGAGAATGATTGTCATAGTCTTTAGTAGTTGTGGGAGGGGGCAGTGCTGAGGGGAATAGGGGGCCATTCCTACTGGGGGCTCCTTGACATCTAGTTAGGCCACAGGGGTAATTGGAAGGGGAGAAGGGCACAGTAAATGTGAGTAGTGGTTGGTTTTAATCTCCTAGCAGAGTTAATGCCATACCAGTCATAGCATTATCCACGTTCCCTGGTCCAACAGCTGAAAATTTGAGACTTGACAAGAGTGCTTCAAAGCCATGGGTCTCCATAAAATTAAAATAGCTGAATCCTTATTTGCTTTATATGAGGTCAATGAAATTGCTGACAAGTAATTGTGACTGAAAAGTAGGGAGTTGCTTATATGCTAGGCTGGATACAAACTTTACAGAAAGTCAACAAAAAGGGGTCCACATTTTAGTAAACAAAAGTAAAAATGACAGGTTTGGGCTTAGCAATTTTACAGTAGAGTCATAGCAATTAAAGCAATAAAAAAATCCTATTAAAGCTATTCCAGCCCTAGAGAAAGGTATGGTGATGATGATTATTTATACAATCACACAATATGGTGTCTGCTTTTAATCCCCTTTCCTCCTTTTGTATGGAAAAAAGTGTTGAGCAAGTTTGTGCAGGATCTTCTATATTTGGATAAATTAAGAATAGCCTATGGAAACCTCTTGGTTAGTATTACACTGCCCTTGGCTTGACAGGGGGAATGAGTAACAACCAAGGCCCCATATACAATTGAGAAAGCATTTTCAATACTAAGATATGGTATATACTAAGGTCTGGCTCTTTGCAGAAACATGGCAGAGGCATTTTTAAGATTTTTCAACATACTGAATATCAGAGCAATGCACAAGGAACTGTACTGCAGCTCATATACATCCATATATCCCTCAACATTTCTACTCTATTGTCCAGGGTTACTTATCTACTACTCTTCTTTCAAACTCTTATCAATCCTCACGCTTTCTCTGTTTGAAAAGGGTGTAATTTACCCCTAAACTGAATGCCAGCAGGTACCCTTGAACATTGGAACTAATATCTAAAACATAGCCCTCTCTTGAGGATATTTCAAATGAAACAAATTAGAGAAGGCTTCAGTCTGTTTCTGAGAACGCAAAGTTTGGTAAGTAGCCCAAGGCAATGGCTTCATCTCTATGCAGTAGGCCTAGGAGAGACAACGTTTGTCATTTGACCCAAAAGTTGAATCAGGCAGGGATAATAGCTGGGTATTCTTTGTTCCTTATCAGGGAGATTACAAAGGGGTTAGTTAGGTGGCAGGAATAGTAAAATCTCCTACCTTCCAAGGATTTACTTCTATAATCCCTGTACTCCTTTTGTTTTCAATATTGTATTAAGCTGTTCTCCAATAATGAAATATCCCTGGCCCCTGAGAGTGAGCTACAGAGATGTACATAGTGCTCTGTTTCAAGTTACATAGCTTAAAGAATGTCAGAATTTCATTATAATTTCTTTCCATTTTTGTTTCATTCAAACCTCTTAGGGGAATTTTAGGGGACTTTTAGTGGGTTTGAAGCACACAGCGATAGGCTTTTAGGTGAAAGTAATGCAACATTAATCTTTCTTGTTTTAGTTATACTACTGTTTTATTTATTGTCATTTTTGGAACTGAACTGCTTTCGCTTTTAAAAATCAGTGTGCTCATTCCAAAAAAGTAAGTCCCCTTCCAATTATTAATCTTCAAGTTACAAAAATATTTTGCACAAATAGAAAGAAAACTAAATATTATTCACAGCTCTCTATTTAGTACAAACTGTCAGAGAATAGCGAGATAATTACAACATGAAAGATGAAACTTCCTTAGCTGCTTTCCCTATTACAATCACAAACCCACTGTTTAGATTTGGCAAAAATGTCACCTATATATGTAACCATATATACTGTACATACATATATAACTGTACATACATATGTATTAAACACCGCAACTGCACCTGTGTTAATTCATTAGGTGTACAACACACACACACACACACACACACACACACATATATATATATATATATATATATATAACTGTACATACATACATACATAACTCTACATATACGTATACATACATATATAACTATATACCAACATGTATAACTGTACATACATACATAACTCTACATGTATACATATATAACTTTACTTACATACATATATAACTGCACATGCTGTATATAACTTATTAAAAGACTGTATTGTACAGTTCCCTATCAGGTAGGATCCACGGTACAAGGACTAGTCAGGGGATGCAGGGCTTTCAGATGTGGAGGCATATTTAAAACTTATGTCTAGCCTCTGCCAATTAACTTCCACTGAAGGTTGAGGTAAAGAGGGTTAGTGACTGACTTTATTTCACTCAAAACATTTTTAATATGAAGGTCTATGTTATCATAAGGGGTACTTAAAGTAATGCATGATTTCTGTAAATTTTTAGTGCCATTTTTAACATTGTACTTACACAACTTGATATATTCCCCTTAATTCTCTAACCTGCACTGCTTACAGGGCTCCTTTTACCTCTCTGGAGAATTAATTACTAATTCATTATTTTTTTTGGATATTAATGCTAGTGCCCAGCATTCTAAATTACATTTGCATGTCTTTGTTGTTATGAAAGTGATCCGCTTTTTTTCTCTGAAAGCTGAATTTTATTTATTATTATAGTTCCCATTTCTCTTTTTATGTGTCATTTTCTGAACATCTTGTGCATTCTTCTTGTCCCCCAGCGGTCTGCTTACTTGTGATGAGGCCATATGACTTGAAGATTGACACAGTTAAATCTCTTTTTATTACCTGATGTTTCTCCTAATACAAAAGAATAAAATCTTGCTGCAATTAGAAACATTAGATTACTATTGACTGTTATTACTAACTTTTCACAATTTTCATTATACAGATTGTAAATCACAATTTGTCATCACACACTGATATGAAAAGGGGTTCACATTTACATTATTTATAATTCACTTAAACTCTTTAAATGTCCCTCAATTTGAGTTCTTAATCTTTTCATCCTATTCTGGGTCTGGTTGCTGTGATACTTTATGACTTTTCTGTAGGTCTTTAATTCAGTGTAAAGTTCACATAGCATGCAGTTTCAATGGAGGGTGTTTTACTGCAGAGTTAAACTACTGTGTTAGGGGTTTCGCGCTTAACTGTGAGACATTGGAGGACACAGAAATGAGAGAATGCACACACTTCAGGTTGCAGTATAATACCTTATTTGACTGAACCACTGTACACAGTATCATGAACAATGTTTTGGGGAGTGCATTCTCTTCTTTATTCTGAGATTTACAATGATGCCACCAATGCATCTAGAAGGATAGCACCACAAGAAGCATCAAAATAACTTTTGTGCATTCTTCCCCATACTTCATACTGCAAGCACACAGAAATTAGACAGCCTACACCTGGGGGTTGTCATGGAAATACCACTACTTCTTTGTCTGTTGGGCTTCAAATCTGGTCTTTAAGTAATCTGGAATTAAAGAATTTAACAAGCGCTTGGAGACATTTGGCTCTTAAAGAAATAACATGCACTTCAGGCTGTTATTCTTGTAAAAGCATTCATGATTTTAATGATCCATTAACATCATTTTATAACAAAGTTCGCTAACCTTGAAAATAGCTGATCATAAAAAAACAAGACTAGATGCTGATTGGCTAAGCAGATTAAACAAACTTGTGACACTGATTTAAGTTGTTTTTCATGCCCTTCAAGGCCATAGAAAAACACCTTCTAGATAGAAGAAAACCAGTCTCCAAAGAAGGCCATCTTTCTAAGAAATTGCTAAACTAGCTGTTTACGATCTATGCGGATGCAAAGCACTTACTTTAAAAACACTTAAATGTCAAGGTTATATACATAGTGGTGTGAAAAAGTGTTTGCCCCCTTCCTCATTTCCTGTTTTTTTGCATGTTTGTCACACTTAAGTGTTTCGGAACATCAAACCACTTTGATAACACTTTCCAGACTGATAGATCTCAATTACTTTCTTTCTCAATTGTTCCTGAATTTCTTTGGATCTCTGCATGATGTGTAGCTTTTAAGGATCTTTTGGTGGACTTTACTGTGTCAGGCAGCTCCTATTTAAGTGATGTCCTGATTGAGAATAGGTGTGGCAATAATTAGGCATGGGTGTGGCTAGAGAAATTGAACTCAGGTGTGAAAAACCACAGGTAGAGTATGTTTTAACAAGGGGGGCAATCACTTTTTCACACAGGGCCATGATGGTTTGGATTTTTTTTCTCCTTTAATAATAAACACCTTCATTTACAAATTGTATTTTGTGTTTACTTGTGTTGTCCTTGACTATTGTTTAAATTGGTTTGATGTTCCGAAACACTTAAGTGTGACAAACATGCAAAAAAACAGGAAATGAGGAAGGGGGAAAACACTTGTTCACACCACTGTAGTTTGAGTAATACTTGCTGAACTCAGGGTAAACCTTAAAGGTAGAGTCCATTCTTAGTCTAAAAAGTCCATGTTAAAAAGAATATATAAGTCCATATAGATATAAGGAAAAATATAATGATGACTAAAGTCCATAAGTATGTCCTTTGAGTAAAACATATAAAGTCCATAAACATGTCCATCACAGGGTGAACCATCTACAATAATAATGTAAAGAAGTCAGCTCATTTCTTTTAAGTATATAATTTACAGGAGTTTGGTAGAGTGCACCTTCCAGCATTGGACTGGCAATAGTGGGCCTACCAGAGGGCAGACATCACGCAAAAGTTGTGAATTGCTGGAAGGGCCCACCCTGATTGGGACCTGATGGGCCCACAGTGGGTCAGTCCAACTCTGATGCCTTTTGTTGCATATATATATATATATATATATATGTAAGTTTGGAACTCTTTAATGGGTTATGGAAAAGAGAATAAGTATGTATTCAGCATCATGTGCATTTCAGTGCCCCGGCTGTCTAATCATCTGTCCCTCTCTGTATCCTAACCCTAACATTTACATGTTAGTATTCTGCCACTGGTGTAGGTTAGAGAAGTCTCTGATGAGTGTGAGCGGCAATCTCTGTCCAAGCGATGGAAGATAGTGAACTCACTATACTCATTCCCCTAGCTCCACCAGTTGCATGTGAAACC